>BLKR01000048.1:0-297500 GCA_011170035.1 Teleogryllus occipitalis | reverse complement strand
TGTCTAATTTCGTACTGAATAGGTTTTATATGCTTGTTGGTTACTATACTGTATAAATTTTTTCATGTATATCGTGCGTTTTTTGATAAGTATGTCATTCTATAAAATTAATTATTTCGTAAACAACAGAGCAGGACAGGAGTAATAAATTTCTAATTAGTTTTAAATTTGAATCTGAATCTCTTGCATGTTTTGACCATTACGATTCAGTTTTTACAATATTTCTTTAATTCGTTTTCACATTTAAAATTTGTTTCTTGGTGTTAAAAATTAGAACTGAATGTGTACTATTGATTGTATATGTATTTTTGTAATTGGCTTTAGTATTTTTAGGTCGTTGGTACTCTTCAGTAATATACGCGAATGTCGTGCGGGTTGCCTAACTAATAGTGTTTGACTTTTTTTTTTTTTTTTTTCGTAAACCATATGAGTAATAAATTTCATTTTAGAGTAATAAATTAGTAATAAATATGCTCTAAACATTCGTTTTAGTTTTGATCGATTGAGCTCAATTTTTGAATTGGGTTGTGCTAGCTTGACTGTCACGCTATTTCAGAAACGGGAGGAGTAATAAATTTAATGTTTGGGTAATAAATTAGTAATAAATGAGTACTAAATATTCCATTTGGTTTGATGTGATTGTGCTATGGTGGTTGTGCTAGCTTGACATGGCCAAATAAAACTCGTAAAAAGCCATGAAACTACAACACTACACTACACACGGACGCCAAGAACCACTAAAAAAACTCGAATTAGTGAACAGCTGTTTGTTGCAGCAGTTCGCAGAGCTGCCATGTTGCTTACTGCAGACTATAAGCATTTGTAGAACCCAGCGCCCTCTGGAATACTAGTATTCTAGAGGGCGCTGGTAGAACCGTTTTAGGACCTATAAGATGTGGAAGGCTTTATAGGTCTTAAGTCTTATTGGTTGTTCTAGAAACACTTTTTTCAGCTACATAGTATTTAATAGAACTAACAAGCTTATGGATTGCATATCGAACGTTTATGCAACCAGCCCTAGTACAAATAAATTAATTAAATTATTAATGTTCCACGATTTGTAATATCAAGTTAATTTATTACCGCCTTATATATTGACACCGCTTTAAACGTAGCGAAGGAAAAGAAAACTAAAATTTATAATTATGTAATTCAGTGTTTATAATTCAAAAAAAATTATAAACTAGTTTGTCAAAACATTTATAAACTCATCTTATATAATCAACATTTAAGGTAGTAAAATGAACCCTTTAACGTTCTATAGCCGAGAAACAGAAACGTGTTTTATTATGTAAAACTATAAATCCTTAAGTTTTGGAAATCCTTGTTTAATTTTCAACTCACAAACTATTTACCCAAAAAGCGAATCTAATTTTTATAAAAAAAACGGCTTATCGATGATCCATGTATAGCTTCATTGTCATCGAAATTTTGAAATACTCTAATATGGAATATATTGCGGGTGAAATGCTGAAACGTAGATAAGTGACCCGTCGTTCAGTGAAAATGTGTATGTTCTATACCTCGCAACACGGACAAACAAGTGCCTTTTGTGAGACACATAGAAGCAAAATGGAATCTAATAAGAAGGATTTTATGTAATTATATTTTTTATGTAATTATAATTTTGATTAACGTGCGAAAATTTAACTTTATTTAATACGACTTTAAGACCTACTATTGACTAGTTTCTGCACTAGTACTAACAGATTGCGTGGCCGGGGAAGGGGAATTAATCACTATAATTTTATTTTGTTTTGATTGATGATAACAGATTTTAATGTATTGGGTAAGTAATGTACAAATAAAGAAGGGGGAATGACATCATATTGCTGGAATACTAACATTACTCTGGCATTACTGTGATCGCCAAGAAAGAAAAAATAACATTATTTATCTTTAAGTTAAGACAACCTGTGATTTTAGATTTTATAAAAAATTATGTATTTAAAATAATGCATATTCTTTTTTATTCTCTATATTTCAGAGTCCTAAAATAGGTTATCAAACAATTTTTATTAGCACTGTTTAAATTTTCTTATGTTTTATATTACATTGAAGGCGGGGGAACGTAAATTCAAGGTACATTTTTCATGATAAAATATTTTCAAATTATTTTGATTTTTTTAGCATGATACGGATTATTATCCAACATTCAGAAAATATAAAGAAACTATAAAAAGAGGGAATCTTGAGATTCGTTGCATTGATATTTTTTGCAATGTTATAATTTTCGCCTAAGAGGTTTTGCTTTGCTAATAAGACAGTCAGTTTCCCAATAAATACTATTATTTATTACAGGAATTATACATATTAGCATTTATGTGGTGTACCGTGACACTTTTGTGTGCAATAAAAAGCAAGAAATGACTATATGAAGGAATAACTACAAATTAACTAAATTGACACGTATAAGCTATTGGAAATTCGAAAGAACGTAGTATCTGACAAATTTGATCCCAAAGATAGCGCTCGTATCATCCTTTAAATACAAAAAAATATTCTCATTCTTGATACTCTTTTCAGATTTTCCCTCAACATTTAACACATTTACATACGGCATCGTATTCTGTAAAGTGCAGAATTCAACTCTGTACATGATAATGCCGACAGTTCAAATCCAAGTATATCTGAGAAGTGTCACGAGTTTTCTTGAGGATTGCAAAATTCTTGACTCTCGCATAACAGAACTTCAAATACTGACGATTGTATAGGTGCAACATGAGTAGAGTACCTATGTTTGCCTGTGGGTTGCACGTGTATGGATGAGATATTTGCGGAACAAATGTCTCACTGGGAACTCTTTTCTTTTTTCTTTTCTGCGAGTGGAACTACACCATGCGGCGTCTCTCGCACCCAAGCTTCCATCTTCTTCTATCTTGCCAATCATCATCTTTGATGTGGCGATCTCTCATTGTCTGTCGCACACCATCATACCACGTGAGTCTTGGTCTACCTCTCTTTCTGTGCATTGGCACCTGCCACCTCCAAGTTTTTAATGGCCATCTTTCCTCCGGCATTCTTCTAAGGTGGCCATACCATTTTAGCCTTCTCCCTTCTATTGTATCCATTATATCCGACATGACACCCATTTGCTGCTTTATATTTTCATTCCTGATTCTTTCCATTAACGTTACACTACAGCTGCGTCTCCAAAACTCCATTTCCATAGCCTTTAACTTTTTCCTATTACTTTTTGAGATCTCCCACAACTCAGCACCATACAGTGATATACTTTCCACAATTGCTTTATAAATTCTAATTTTCACTTTATTAGAAATATTTTTATTCCATATTATTGAATGCAATTGCCGAATAGCAGATTTTCCTTGCCGAATGCGATGTTTAATTTCCTCTCCACTGCCCCCTTGGTCTGTTAAAATTGTTCCTAAATACTTATACGTCTGACAACACTTAACAACCGAGCCATCCTCCATTACTAAATCTTTTCCTGTCCCTCCTACCACCATGTACTCTGTCTTCTTAAAATTGATTTTCAAGCCCCATTTTCCATATTCCTCATTTAATTTCCTTAACATATAATGTGCATCGTCTTCATCCTCTGCGAATATCACTTGGTCATCTGCAAAATTTAGTGAATATAACATATCGTCATTCAATTTTATTCCCATCCTTTCACATTTTATCTTCCAGTTTTTTAGAGCTTCTCCTAGATATATTTTGAAGAGAGTTGGTGCAATACAACACCCCTGTCTTAGCCCTTTATTTATTTTGATTTCTTTTGACATGCTATTTCCTAATTTGACATAAGCGATATTGTCCGTATATAACTCTCTAATGGCCTTAATATATACGCTATTAATATGGTGGTTTTCCATGGCCATCCACAATTTTGAAAGGGGGACACTGTCGTACGCCTTTTGCAAGTCAAAATAGACTAGATGTGTCTCAAGGTTATGCGTCAGCCGCTTATCTGTAACTTGTCGGATGGTAAATATATTATCTGTGCAGGATCTACCAGCACGAAAACCACTCATACTCGTACCGCCGACATCATCAGAGAAGGGGAGCGACACTAATCGAAACTGAAATAAACTTACATGTATAGTAGTGGTGTTAATAAAGAATTTAAAAAAACTAATCGAAATTCAGCTATTGAGTTCCCAGTGGTTTTTCCACTACCACTGGGAACTCAATAGCTGAATTTCGATTAGTTTTTTTAAATTCTTTATTAACACCACTACTATACATGTAAGTTTATTTCAGTTTCGATTAGTGTCGCTCCCCTTCTCTGATGATGTCGGCGGTACCACTTTGTTATTTTTCCGGTCGAAACGACCATGTTATAACGACCATGTTATCACGTCCTTCATATTCAAAAGGAATTTTAACTTTTTATAGAAGAGCGCAGTTGATGCTCGCTTTGCTTATAGCCTATACGGAGATATTTATGAAGCTCTGCCAGCAGAGCTCTTGGGGGCTTGCCAGGAGCTAAAGGGGCGTGTGGAATTGGCGGGGGGCCGTTCATAAATCGCAAAACCTAACACTGGCAGCCTGCGAGGCCTGGCAGGCCCCTGACAGAGGTTTATAAATAAGGCCCTAAGAGTGACAGTGTGCGAATTGACAGGGAGCACGAAGAAGATGAACATGCGGAGATCTTGACGGGGTTGCGCGCCAGGAAATAGGAGTAAACCCTATTTCCATCGCTGCATTGGCCCCCCAAGGCAATGCAGGTAATAATATGAAATTAAAGTTAAAAATGTTGGTACAAATTTACAGTACTCAATGTTTTCAATTTTTCTTTCATGTAAAGAAATAATGCTAATATAATCCAAACCCAACCAATTCAATTGAATCGTTTATTTCGATAGCCAGGGACAGTAGTCACTTCAAACTTTTACAAATGTAACATATTATAGTCTGCAATAAAAAATTCTTGAAGAAAAGTAATTTGTTAGTTCGAAGTTAATTTTATTACCTTCATTCAACCTTTCTTTTATAAGAATAGCAATAGCTTCAAAAAACTTATCAAATTATGTTCACTAAGTGCAGAAAATTTGAAACGCGCGGTTATGTTTGATGCCAAATTACACAGGAAATACTCATATTTTCGAAAAATTAATCATGACCTTATTTGAAGATCTGTTTTTGATGAACATATTTCATTAAGGAAAACAATTTTATGTTCACCATTTAAGTTGTAAGAAGACGCAGATTTTAGTTTTCGAAAAATGGGGCATATCAATCTACATGAGTCCTGTGCCATTCTCTTAAGCGTCCTTTATGATGTAAAGGTCCAAATTTAATCAAAACAATTTCTGCCGTTTTTTAAGAAATGTATTTGTAAATGTCAAAATTTTGCCACAATTTCGCAAAAAATACTCTATTTTCGAAAAATTGAACATGCCATCATTTAATGATCTGTTTTTCATAAACACATTTCACTAAGAAAATAATATCTTCATAATTGAGGTTGTAGGAAGACGGCGAAAAAAAATTGAATTTTTGCAATTTTCAGTAATCAAACATTTCAACGAACATGAGACCTGCACTCTTAAAGGTCCTACACGCTATCCTAGGTGAAAATTGAATCAAAATTGTTGATGCCGTTTTTGAGAATAACATTGTGTAAACAAAATTTAAAATTACCTATATTTCACCCAAAATTATGCGAAAAGTAGTCAAATTTTCGAAAAATTGTATTTGACCTTATTTCAAAATCTATCTTTAAGGAACAGATTTCATTAAGGGAAAAAATCTCTGTTTTTATAATTGTTTTAGTTCTAGTAAGACGCCGAAAAGTGTTGAACTTTTGCAATTATCAAAAAATCAGGGGTTTCAACGAATTTGAGACCTACACTATTCTCTGAAACGGCCTTCACACTATCCAACAACAAAATTTAATTACTACTCGCGCAACTTTTCTTGAACGATGGATTGAAAAAATGGGGACGGAGTGGGAGTATTGGTTACGAAGTCGGCTACTAGAGTATGTAAAGTAATGCCAACCTCTGGAAAATCAAAGTCAAACCTGCTACGTGTGTGGCCAGATCATCACTGGGTAGTCAACAGCAGGGACACTACGTACAAGATTTAGGTGCTTCCCTTGAAGAACCCGGACCTCTCTCAGCCATTTATTTAGATAATGGTAATAAAGCTGAGCAGAAGTTCTCGATTATGAAAGCAACTACCTGTAACTAGCTTCTGTTTCACGCCTACAAAGTTTTAATATTTGGAATGTTGTCATCAGTGCTCACTGCGAGCTTTGGCCTTCAACTTTTTTTTGCTCAAGGGAGGGGGAAGCAAGATCATCGTTCAAGAAAAGTTGCGCGAGTAGTAATAACAATAGAGCAATTTCTTTGAAAATGTTGAAAATGTCTCAGGAGCTTCATGTAAAGTACTTCCCAAAATTAAAATATCGTTTTCAAATTTAAGGGGCCGCGACATCGCCAGATCGATTAAGGAATATCAATGTTCAAGAAAATTGGCTGAATTATTTAGCCACTGCCGTTTACTGACGGACGGACGTTTTGCCGTCAACCGTGTTTTCAGTATCAAGCACCCACAAAACATGGATTCTGGCTACACCACGTATTACAAGATTTCTTTTCTTAATTTAGCAACTGGATTTAACAACATTTTCGTTACCAGACCCCGGGAATAAGAGCTTTTTCTGACGAAAATTCGCCGCTTTTTCCCGCTGCGTTACGTAACTTTCACTGTACTACGTAAGAACGTAAAACTCTACTACGTAAGAAGGTAAAAAATGTAATGTGCGAAAAAGAACCTGGAAAATTTATATTCTCGGACCTGTGAAACCGAAAATAAAACCTTGAATTCCAAAAAGCTAGATCGCTGGTCACCCTGAAAAAGAATTCAAATAAAGGAAGAAGAGAAAATACTATAGCAAAAATCATATTATCATAACTAAATTTAATCCTCACTTCTCTCAATATTACACGCAGAATACATGTGTCAATGTAGCATTCATTCATATTCAACACAAAAAATACACCGAAAACTCCCGCAACACATCAAATAACATAGAAAGGCACGAAACTACAACACTACACAACACACGTATATCAAGAATCACGAATAGCCTCGTAGACTAGTAAACTGCGGTTTGTCGCAGTGCACAGAACCGCCATGTTGATTATTTGTAGAATATATAAGCATTTGTAGAACCACTTCAGGGCCTATAAGATACGATTTGTTTGGTAAATTCAAGTTGAACTCGTCGTAGAAATTATAAATAAAACTGACAGCACTCCTATTGTTTTCAAAACAGTACATCCTGATGTCTGCTACATTGTTGTTTGGGTTTCATGTACAACTGATGTTGGTACAACTGTTATTTAATTTGTTTACTCGACTGTGTGGATAGTCTCAGTTGAAGCCATTCTGTCAGCGTATCATTTAACGGTTTTCATGAAGATTGTGCGTATATTTGTGCTTGTTATAGGATTTGAATTAATGATTGAGTGTATACTTGACTGTATTTATTTAGAAACAGTCTGATATTGCTCCCTGTGAATTATTTTTCTTGATATATTTGTGCTCTATGAAAAGTGAGGTTATGGGAAAGAAATCTGATTTATCTCCTCGAAAAATTCCTGCCAGTGCATTGATCGGTAAGGGATGATTCACACAGGTGGCATTAGCCAAAAGACTGCATATTTCCCAGAAATCTGTTAGCAAGAGTTAAGGTATTCCTTGCTAATGATCAAGAATACACACTGAATCGACGCAGTAAATGTGACCGAAAGCGGATAATGACTTCCAGAAACATACGTAAATTAAACCAAATGGCTTTAAAACATCGGAACCACACCAGCAGTGAGTTAAGAAATCGTAGGAGTGAATGTTTCTTCAACAATAAATAAGGAGAACCCTTTGTGAAGTTGGGTTAAAACAACACCACCTAGAGATACAAGGCCTACGCACTGGAATTTTTCAAAGCCAATATGGCAGCTAGAGAACGCGAGAGTTCACGCGATACAGTTGTGTACGTTGAGTAGTGTAGTTTTCCAGTTGTGGTTATGTAGATGTGGACTGTTGCGGAAATAGTGAGGATCATGGTGAATAAGGGGAATGGCGAACGAGGGGTTCCCAGGTGACAGAATTATGATAAAAATTGAAATGTGTAAGTTGCTAAGTTCTGTGTTTAATTTGAGCTGTGTGAATTTACGAAAGTGGGAAATTGAGAAGAATTCAGTGTTCTATTGTGATAATGGACTAAATATCAGTCTTCCTTTAAAACATACACGACTGTCTCGTGGAACTATAGGTCTTCTTTGTTGCCTAGTTGTCCTGCTTACTTCAATCGCCCAAGCACTTCGTAGAAAGACCTCAAGGAAAGAAATAGAAAAGAGTATCAGCTTGCTGCAATTCAAGAAAGTGCAAAAGCAAACATTGCAAGATTAAATGAAATATATTTCAGTGCTTTTGATGAACTAAGAAGCCAACTGCAGTTGATCATTTTGGACGATTATTGGTTGAATAAGGAAGACAGTATTCTTTTTCAACTTATTGATTGTAATTCTGCCCCTAAAATTGTTATGTGATGGATAAGGAATTGAAACTAAGTGTTTATTATTGTAAACAAACTATTAAAACTTCCGAGACACTACAATATAGGTGTTTCCACGTAAGAAAGGACCCTAAAAATTCAAGATGGCGGAGTTTCGGCACTACCAACCTCATCGAAATAAAACGCGAAAGCGCCGACGCGACTTGTTTAAATGTAGTACGTAGTGGCCTTCAAAAATCCAGATATGCTGAAATGATTTGTTAATATTGTTTTACGACTTATAAATCGCAACAGGCATATGGTAAAATAATTTAATTAATAATTTATATATGAAATTTGTTTTTATTAATTAATTATATTAAATATAATACTTTTAATTAAATTACTTATAAATTTAAAAATATTTGAACTCTCAGAATTAATAAAATTTTATTGAAACTGAAGAATAAATGAAATAGTTATATGTTATTTTATTATACAATAGGAAAAAAAGGTATAAACAGGGGATTTATAGAATAGAGATAAAATGAAATACAAGACTCAAAATTATTTTAATTTTCCAACAGTACACAATGAAGTGAAATAAAACTATTCTTTACTGAACTAGAAATATTTGTATAATAATAGTTTTATGCACATAATATCGACACATGACCACGATCAACGCATATCTAAGGAATGAACAAATCTACTGTATGAAAATGACAATGTTTGAAATTTCATGAAAATTGAATTGATCAGATATATGATTTGATATAATGCGAAGGTTCAGTAAAGAATAAACTGATGCACCATGGGTGGTCAATTTTAATGACAAATTGCAAGGAGCAGTCATTAAAATTTCTTGAACACCGATGGTCCACAGCAATTTATTTTCACAAAAATTATTGAATTTTTACAACAATTTTAAAGCCTACTGCCCCTGGGCTTACAAACATTACAAAACATCCTGGCATTTATCTTAAGCGATCAGGGAAAACCAGGGAAAACAAAGAAGTATGCTACCATATATATAAAAAAATTGAATAAGAAAGTGAATTAATCCTCAATTGGATTGTAAAAATATTATCATTAAAAATCAACATTAAGAAATTTGGCTGACTTTACAAATTAATAAACTACTTTCAAATTTTACATATATTGATAGCATACCCATCCTTCCGATCAGGATGACGACTGAGGGCCGATTTCTAGCATGCATACAGAAACATAAGTCAAAATAACGGAGACATTTACAAAACGTGAAATAATATACATAAAACATTCCATATTTATAAAATGAAAAATCCGGTAGACACAGCAACCCTGCAACATAGAACAATCAATGCAGTATCTATTCTCCAATCATGATAAATTCAATAAACAGACATGTTATTGTTATAGCACTCGTACATTTATTATCCAAAAACGAATACTGCGAACAATGACTAGCACTCATAAGCTGGAGTCTTGCAAACCCTTGTTCAAAAAATTAAGGATTCTTCCACTACCGTGCATGTACATATTTGAAATAGTTGTCTTCACAAAGAAGATTCTCATGGAAAACAAAGACACTTTCACTCTAAATTCAGGTGTACACAACTATAACACTCGACAAAAGGATAACCTACATGTTCCCCATTCTGAAACTACACTTTATCAAAAAAGTACCCTAATAGAGGGCATTACACTTTACAACAAATTGAGCCATGATATTAAAGATATGAATACAATACATAGATTTAAAAGTAAATTGAAAGCTTTCCTGCTTAACAACATATTCTACAGTGTGAAGGAATACACAAATCACACCACTACCTCCCTTAAAAAACAAAAATAAAAATTCTAATCCCACTGATTCTCTGTTTCATTTTGACTGTTCAAGTTGAAGCAAAGAAAAAAAGAACTGGCATATCCCATCCTGCCTGTGTTAAATTGCAGTTGGACTGATGTAGAAGGAGAATGCCAAACCAAAATTCTATTTCCTTCATCTTGAATTTGCTAAATGCACTAGGCATCATTAATATCGTTAAATCATTTCTGAATGAATAGTATTTTATTATTAGTATTGTTACTATTATAATTGATATTACTATTATTAGAATTGTTATTATTACTATTATTATTATTATTATTATTATTATTATTATTATTATTATTATTGAGTATTGTAAGATCAATGACCAACTTGATCAGGGTTTTTTGTCCAGTTTCCCTTGATCCTTTGAGCAAATGCTGAGATGGTTCCCCTTGTTTTGATTTCTGGACAGTAAATGTAACTTCACTCTGCCATATCTGACTCGTCATACATGATTGAAATTGTATCTGTGACTCAATATATTATTATTATTATTATTATTATTATTATTATTATTATTATAAGATCAAAAATTATTCCGAGGAAATTATGTTCTTGCAATGAAAAACAAAAAAATTAAAAAAGGACATTATCACATTTAAATAAAAAAATTGCTACTTAACTTATATATTACTTCAAACTCCAGTAACATATGAAAAACGAAATTGTCCAGAAGAAAAGTTGGCCCAAGAATTTTTGCTTCACATTACAGTATTCAATATAATGTGTAACCAAAAAAAATTACCTACAAAACCAATAAAATTTACAAACATAAATAGAAAATCATTGAAAAATAACTTAAAATGAAATGTTAATTACCAAAAAGTAATATAGCACATCAGTAGTAAACATTAAATTTTACTCTATATCATGCCAAATAATATCATGAAATAAGTACTTACTAATTTCACTTAACAACTGATTACCATTTGAACAAAACATCTAAATAAAATGATGTATGTTCTGAACTCCATTATTGCATATCTGAAACATTTATTAATGTAATGTATGTTTCACACACATGCTAAATCTTTCAAGTGTATTCATTTATATCATTTAGCATCCGTACTTAAACAGAACACAAACTCAGAGGCATTGGCAGTAATGATTAATTGTATTACAGGGATAATGTGAAGGAAATTGATTAACTATTAATTCATTGGGGTTAATTAATGTTAATGAAATGGTGCTCTTAACTAGTGTCTTCGGTTGAATTGAGAAGGCAGGAGTTCACTCAGGATCTCACACTCATTAAAACTATTAATGCACACTCACTGCAATAACCACAATTCCATAATCGAGTTTATTCTAGCTATACCTTTTCTGGGGCACAGTGTAACCAAATTTGTACTTAATCTTGACTTGGTGGTTGCTTTACGGGGGCAGGAGTTTTATAATTTGAGGCACATCTGAAATATTGAGTTACATATTTCACAAGAATATCACTTTTGTTCCAAACACTTTAATGCTTACTCACTGTTTTCACTTTTGCAACCCTACTCGATCCAAACACACAACTGAAGCACTGGCAGGAACAATTGACTGTAATGTAATAATATTAATGTAACAACTTGCAATAACCACAATTCCATAATCGAGTACATTCTAGCTATACCTTTTCTGGGGCACAGCGTAACCAAATTTGTTCTTAATCTTGACTTGGTGGTTGCTTTACGGGGGCAGGAGTTTTATAATTTGAGGCACATCTGAAATATTGAGTGACATATTTTACAAGAATATCACTTTTATTCCGTCGTGTAATATATGAATAATAATTATATATTAATATAATATTATAATAATTCAATAAAATAATTATGATTCACACACACATGTTCATTGTGAAGACGTTCTTGAGGCATGCAATAAAAAGTCAATAATTATTGTGACATTGATGGCTTACCCCCACAATTACAGCTACCTTTGCAATGACATTGCTCTCAGGAAGTTTCACTTCTTTACGAGAATTTTTCTCGCTCTTGTACTTATAAACATTAAGAAGGACCTGCCTTTCACTACTCGATAAAATCCACTTCCCCTTCTGCTTCACTGGAGAGTTATTTTTGGAATTACCTGACATTTCTAAAAATGTCAAGCCCAGCACACAATAAGATTTCCCTTAGGAAACAATTCGCGCACGCATGCGGCTCACTCGCATAAGCTCACAGTCTCCACACAACGCTTTGCTGGTTGAAACCGTTGAAGTTGGCACAAATTCATTTCGCTCGCATGCATGCCAGTGTCCAGCCAAAAAAAGTCCCTGGCAGCTATACTTCCATTACGTGGGGAATTTACATTGGGGTTGGCACCTACTTTCTCCAACCTAAATGGTAATCAAAAGTCCCTAAGTCAATGTAGTTTGTATGGCGGGTGGTTTACGGGAGGTTGGTATTGCCAAGGTCTCTGGGTCACATCTTACGTGAAATAAATCTTAGGTTGGTGCCGGATCTCGCCATCCAGCGGGGGAAGATCACCGCCATCTCCCCGAGAGAAAAACATGCACTACACTAACGGGAATAATGACCGAAGCAGTTGACGCGCCCGAAAACACGAAAAATCAATCAATCAGTCGAAGTTTGTGACCTTGATGCACCACATTAGAAAACGAACGGTTTTTTATAACATGGAAAGTTTGGCAACCCTGATCATATCACGTGTGAAGAAGTGTTGGCTGAAGGAAATACTGGGTTGTGTAGCCGTGTGAAAAAAACTTGTAATAATTCGCCTCCTGCAACGCGGCAACTGGTATAAATCTATTCCACTACATCGGATCAACTCTTTATATCATTGTGAAGTATTCTTCCTAGCTGAAGTAAGTATACGCGATTTCATTAATGAAACATTTCGATTTCTAAATAATAAAATGTTTTGCATTTATTTTGAATGTTCGATAGATGAATTCATTCTGAATGTGAAATAATAGTTATTTACGAAATAAGTAGTGTATATTTCAATAGATTGGTCATCTCTCGTTGGAAATTATCGGAGGGCCGAGTTTGATAACCAATTGGTATTGTAATAATGTGTTGCGATACGAATGTCTTAAATTTTATCGCCATTGTACTAATTCCAATAACTGATTATCACGTAGGATATTCTATTGGTGTATTCTTTCTAGAAATGGTGACTTCGGTGTTCATAATACGTACCTAATTTATAGAAGCCAATGGATTATTAAAATACTTACCTTATAATGCTCCAAAGAGTTGAAAATAGTAATAGCATGCCATGGTTTATTACAACACATATGTTTAAAAACTGTTCTGTTTTGGGAAGTTTCATTTTCAGTAGAAGTGGATAAACAGTCTTTTCACATGCATTATACAATTACCTCAAAAATCAATTTCCATGATATCAAAACCATTTTTATTAATGCATAATTATTTGCTATGTATATAGGTTTTGTTAAGAATTTGATAATAAAATGGTTTGGAAGCATGCTTGCCGGGAAATACTTGCATTGTGTACTTCGGGTTACCTGCCCTATTGCTGTCTAGCAGTTGTAACGGTTTTATTTTGATTCGCACAGCACTGGAATAAACGGAAGTCTTGTGCTTTTATGCCTTTTCCTTGCCAAATGTACCCACATTTTCTCATTATCTAAGACCTTGAATGTTACTCACTCCACCTTTAGATACAAAATTTGTGAATTTGCATAAAAATTCATTACAATTTTACTCTTAACTTTTTAGCAGTGATTAAAATTGTTTCCTGTATGTTTTTAATTGTAAAGTATAAAAGATGTTATATATTCAGTTTAATCATATGTGCTGCAGCCTACTCATGTTTAGTAAAAGATGTCCATGATCACTGTGTAAATAGATTTCAAAATCAATTTATTTTTGTGTTTTATTATGAATTCTTCAATCACTTGATATATTCTTAAAATTTTTAGTTGTACATTCTTACTGTGCTTAACTTCTAGGTAAACTATTTTCTATTTTATAGAACTTACAGTTACATATTTAGAGTAAAAGATACCCCGTGTATAGGCGTAGCCTGGACAGGGCTGGCTTCATATACAATGGCCATGGCTTTCCCCCCTCAGGAAAAAGTACATATTAATTATTTTACTCATTTAGATTTTATTCACTAGACTTATAGGTTGTTCATAATGATAACATAATTTAGGAAATGTTTAGTTTTCACATTTGGTTGTAGGACTATTAGTTTTGAAAAACTAAGTAGTGTTATTTATCAATATATTGTGGTGTTGTTGGCAACAACAGTGCATGTAAATCACGTTATTCTTTCACTTACAAAGATGAAAATTATTCTTTTTTACGTTGCTTGCAATATACTTCTGTCATGTTGATTTTGTTGTATCCATTTTGGGCAGTTTGGTCATTGTCACCAGGAGTCTGAAGATTGTTGCATTATTATTATTATTATTATTATTATTATTATTATTATTGGCGAATTCTCCCCAGAAATGGAAGACGTTAAGCAAGTAACTCGATCAATTTTTCTTTGCGTTCTTCTTGTTGATCCAATAGGCTTTCATTCTTTTTGAGAAAACTTGTTTACGTTCTTCTGACCATTTTGGTCTGTACTGTTTTTGTTTAGGGCATTATTATTTTTAGAGATGGAAAGTAAAGAATGTAATGGACAATATTGTTGGCAATTTGAAAATGGTATTCAAATCTTGCCCTCTCAAAGTTGCTTGATTCATTGTTAATGCTAGATTTAGAAGGAGATAAATTCAAACCGAATTACAAGGTTTGCATTTTCCCTGAAGTTCATGTAACTAGGAATTACTTCAAAACTAAAAATGTGAAGTTGGTGGTTTGAATAATTTGGCAAGTCAAATAACAGAAATTTCACTCCCAGTGAAGCTATTGCAAGTTGCTGTCTGTTTTGTGGTGAGCTCAGCAGCTTGCAATTGAGTTTCTCTGCAGTGAGGCAGATCAAACCTTTCCTGAGGAGTGCAATAATCCAGGACAGAGGTTCAGATTTATCTTTGCTCAATATTGAGAACCAGACACTCAATGACTCCCATCTCGGTCAGGTTTTTCGTCCAGTTTCCCTGATCCATTGAGCAAATGCTGAGATGGCCCCTTGTGTTGCTTCTGGACATAAATGTAACTTCATTTTCTGTGCATGTCTTGTAGAATTCAGTGGGAAATACCCATAGCACGTCATTCGCAGTTTTTACAGTGTTTTTTTTTTTTTTTTTTTTTTTTTTTTTTTTTTTACTTAAAAAAAATAAATAAAAGATACTAATTGAGCAAAACTTGCTGGCTAATGTCACAAAAACAAGTTTTGCTTTGTTTTTAATAGTTAAGTGAAGTTAATACTGTATTCTCTTGAATGATTGTGTTTATTTTATTCAAATCATATGTTGAGATATCGTTTCAATTTTTAAAGACAATCAAAATTAAAAACGTTGTAAAATTTATTGGAGAAAAAACAGACTTTATACATTGACTTGATTTGGCAAACTTAGTATTTGTTGAAACAAAGTTTCATGAAATGATTCTTTCACATTGTGTATTGAAACAAAATGACTCAAGAAACACAGAAATCATAATACCATTATATTGATATTGTAAAACAATCAAAAATAGCATAAAGGTGAAGTGACAAATTAAAATACACTAAAAAGTGTACCTATTAAAAGACATTAATTAAAATATAAGTACAATGCAAAAGGAGAGAAACTCACTGGTCATTTGATAGAAAATCAGTACCAAAATTGTATATAGGCCAAATTAATGGTCAATGTCAACTTATTAAAAAATAACCACATATAGGGTAAAGAAGAAACACTTCATAAACTAGTTTGGTAGGCGCATTGCCTAGAACTTGAGCGCCAGAGAGCCAGTGGGGAAACGACAGAAGAAAGTAACAGGAAGGAAAATGGAGGGAAGTGGTAATGAGGGAGAGGTCAGGGGCTTAAGTCAATGAAATCGTATAAAAAAAAGGAGAAAGAAAGGAAAATATAAAAAAGGGAGAGAATAACATGTAAATGAAGATTCAATTAATTCTAAGTTGGGTCAGGGTAGTCGTTTGGATTTTAAATAAAACATTATCATCCACTGATGTGGATAGATTTGATTCTAAATTCATATTAATATTATCATGTGTTTTAATTTGGATTCTGAAATGAGACATGAATATTTCCTGTATACGATTTCCTATCTCTCTATGTACGATTAAAGATTGTGCGAAATTCAAATTATAGGCTGTATTTAGGTGATGTTGGAAATTGAATTTAGATGAGAACCTCTATTGTTTATAATGTTTGGTGGTCTTTCACCCTTTGTTGTAAAAAAATTATGCATTGTAATGGACTGGCCATTTAGTTAACAAAAGGAATGGCTAGCATGTTTATAGCATCTTGTTCGGACTTACTAGTTACTTATTATGCAACACTTTAAACCTTCTTTGTTTTTCAAATATTCATTCAGAGCTATATATGTATTGAGTTTCTGAACTTTTGTAAATAATTCATTTTGTTATTGGAAATTAAGATAGGGCATAAAAAGGCACAAGTTAAAAACTAATTCAATAAAAGAAGAAAAGAGTTTCATTGATTGCTTCCCTGCTATGATGAAACTGTGTGGCCTCAATAAATTTTTACATATTTTTTAGTTTCTCGTTTTGCAATTCAGTGTATGGAACAAACAACATTCCGTCTGTGATCACCACTATCTCCTAAACCATACGTACGATTTCTTCCAAAATGGATAATTCCTGTTTGATCTGGCTTGACTCGAGGCACTGAGATTTTGAAAACCTTTCTTCAAAATTTGAGGGTACTTAACATTAAGTCCCAAGGACATTTTCAAATTTTTTTCTTAAATGGCTCCAATTTTGTATCCAATAGTGTAAAATTAGCTTATAAAGATGGTGAGAGATATTTATGAAATACATTTGTGTAATTTTTGAAAAAACAAAAGAATACACCAAAATTATTTTAAGTCAATTTATACAGTGCAATCCGTAAGAAGTGTGAAGAAAAATTTGGAACTGTTTTTGTGAAATTAACCTTTTTTAAATATCTCTCATACCTTTAATATGCACATTTCCTGTAATTTGCATACATAATTGCATTTGTGAGTACAAGTGCGTCAAATAACTTCCAATAATTTTTTCGAAAACTATTGAGTTGTCAATAATGTCAGAGATATTTAAAAAATACATTTGTGTAATTTTTGAAAAACAAAAGAATACACCAAAATTAATTTTAGGTCACTTATACAGTGTAATCTGTAAGAAAAGTGGGAAGAAAAATTTGGAACTGTTTTTGTGAAATTAACGTTTGATCGTTTCTGAAAATGAGGAATTTTGATCTCGTTTTCACAGAAAATTTGGGAATTTTTGAGAATGCAATTTTCTTAAATGCAATAATGTGATCAAATCGCATTATCAATTAATCAAAAAATTACATACTATAGTATATTTAGCGCTATAAGTTGGGAAAATGTTAAAAAAATGTACTTTGGGCGGCGATAAAAAGCAGCTGGCAAGGAGGATGGGGCAAGACTGTGCAGTACCAATCCTCAAAAAGGAAAATAGAAAACTTTACTACAAGAAAGTCTGTGCCATTCTGTAGCACTAGTTTTCTTTTCACTTTCGAACAATCCGGTTTAGTATAAAAATTTATTTTATGTTATGACGAAAGGGAATGACACATTTTTATAGGCCACTAGCAAAATACCCGGCATTGCCCAGGCTTTGCTCTTATCAAATCTTTTGAAATGGACAATTTTATATATACCACAGTGTTCCATATTATTTTTAATGTAATAGATTCAACTTTTAATAATAATACTATAATTTTCTTTCTGTTATTTTAAAATATATTACTATTAGAATTTAATCTGCCCTTTTTCCTCAGTCTTGAAGTGTTTTATTAATCAAATGTTTACTGAGTGGCTACAATACGTACCCTCATCATACTTTTTCATAAAAAAAATATTGATTCTAAATAATAATTCTGACAGTTCATGTATTTGTTCGTTGAGCTATTATTAGTAATTAGATAACATTTAGCTGTTTGTTTTTACATTTTAAAAATATTAAATAACATAATATTAATTCTAAACATAATTAAACATTATTAATAATTAATTTATTATTAAAAAATTATTTCAATTACCAAATAAAATTTGCATTTAAATATAATAAATGAAATACTGAATATATATTTTAATAAAAAAATAACTTCATTACCTGCAAATAGGAACAACTATATCCCCAATCCATACCATAATAATCTTATATTAATAAAAATGTTAAAAAGTAAGTATTTATTTTGAAAAAAATAGGGGGTCCAAAACATATCCAGTCAGTGAAACTTGAAAAATATTTAGCTTAGGAAACGATTAAAAATCTATATTTAAATATCCATACTTTTTTATATATTTGAAAACTAAAGAGAACATGACAAATGAAAAAGCGCAAAAATACATTTTTAGTTTATTCATTTATCAGTTTTATTCAAGATACATGTATTGTCAATCAATGCAAATTTCACGTGAGAGAGAAGGAAAAACAATGTTAATGCTAGCAATCTTAATTTTTGATAAAATTAAAACTTTTAATAAAATGGAAGACTTTAAGAATAAGGGAAGGAATTAAGACCTAGGATTAAATTTATACATTTTGAGCGACTTCTTTGTAAACTACATTAACTGTTTTCCCTTCTTGGCAAAGTACAATCAAAATTTTTAATTCTTCCCACATGTGAAGCCCCAACATATAATTGCCCATGTGAAAAGCATGTATTTCTAAGATCCAAACCTACAAATTTCAGAGTTTGCCCCTGAGACTTGTTTATAGTCATAGCAAAATTCAATTTAACTGGAAACTGTATATGTTTAAATTTATAAGGAAAATCCGAGGAAATTGGTGTGCGTGGTATAAATACATTTTGTCCAGTTCCTTCACCAGTAACGATTTGAGCCTCCAATAAAAATTTATGAAGATATTTAACTACTAAGCGTGTGCCACTGCACAGGATCGGTGGATTGAGATTTCTGAGGCAAATAATTGGAGCTCCAATTTTGAGAGAGTGTATATGCTGAGGTAGTCCTGATACTTCTAAAGAATTTAAGAATTTTGTTGGGTAATTGACAATGTCCTCAGCATTAATTGCAGAGTCTATTGATCTGTATTCTACTACATTTTCTGGTATTTTCTTAGCAGTTCTAAATTTACAACTACCACATCACAATTTTTAGGAGCAAGGAGAATCCTTTTGTAATCCATTTAGTATCTGAAAAATTATTTTCTAAATCAGGATACGTACTGTCTAGTAGATGAAATAAATCTGTAGCAATGTTAGAAATGTGATGTAATTTTACTTTTCCATTATCTTCAAGTAATGTTTCATTATCGAGATCCAGAAGATCATGTGCAAATCTTTCTCCTGCAGTGTCTTTATGCAAAAGAACTTGCATGTTTTGATTTAAACGGAATATACCAACATGTTGCAAAATGTATGATGATCTTAAGCATGCTTGTATTTAATCCCATTTTGTGGCTCTGGAGACCACAGGGAGAGTTTGTCGAAAATCACGGTAACTCCTCTCATAATTTTATTAGATTTTCTCAAATCTTGCCTAGTTTTATCTCGAGCTTCTACCAAACACCTGACATAGTGCATTCATCCCAGACAATTAGTCTGCTCTCTTGCAACAATTTTGCTTTTGCAGAACCACTTCTGATATTGCCTACTGCTTTGCCGCTAATATTTAATGGCATTTGAAATGTAGAGTGAGCAGTTCTCCCTCCTTCCAGAAGTGTTGCTGTAATTCTTGATGAAGCCACAGCAAGGGAAATCCATGTTTTCTCTCGTACAAAGTATTGTAATAAATTTAGGAGAAATGTTTTTCCCGTACCTCCAGGTGCATCTATAAAGAAAACGACTCCAGTTCCATCACAGTTTTAGTAATTTCACTATATATTATTTTTTGATCTGATGCTAACCTTGGCTAATTATCTAATATGTACTTCCTTCATTTATCAGTATTATAGGATAATTCAGAAGTTTACTCTCCAGAGAGTGTATGGAAATCATTCCGAACAGGTTATGGAAGACCGTAAGTATTCAGAGAATATCCACCCATTTTGTGAACAATGTCCTCAATCAGTATGCGTGCACTGTTGTACACTTGATCACTGAAATCTATCAGTAAACAGTGATGATTTTGCCTTATATTAAAAAGTATGTCTTCTGAAAAACTTTGTTTGTGAGTATTTCATAACTGCAAAGGATTAAAAAGATCGCACACCCGCAGCATTACAGCAAAAAGCATTTGCAACAACGGAGGCGATTTAATGGAAGATGCTTCCTCCAATGTAATGTTCCAGTGGTTATCTTCAAGGAGACCTCTCATTTGGCAAGCTTGCTTAAACAATTTACATTCTTCATAATTAATAGTGCGTAATTACTGACATGAGTTTGGGCCACGAACTTCATGCAATCACAAACGCAAATAGAAACACTCAGCATTATTTGGGTGCACTGTGTACACACATCCAATGGCAGATCCCATTTTTGTCCCTGGAAATTCTGGAACATCTTCACCTTGTTTCCGACGAACCCATACCTTGTTTTGCCACGTGTAATAAGGTTGGTACCTGATCATACAGAAGAGTTCTTGCAAAACTGTCCTCTTGGCAAAGCTGAAAAAAAAGCTGTTAACAGAAGGTATTGCGCTTCTTTCATGTGTATGTCCTTCTGTAAAGTAAGCCTTTTGTCCATTTTCTAGATGAACATTCAAATGAATAACTGCAGGATTTCTTTCATGTATTGGGAAATTAAAAATTCTCCAAAAAGCTTCTCCACTACCAATGTACCAACCAATTTCATAGTTTGTTATTTCATCATGAGCGATTTCATTTGATTCACTAATAACTGCCATGTCATGGCCTCTGTTGATATACTTACATACATACTTAGTGGATTTTACAGAATGACAATATTAAATGTTAATATGGGCATTGAATATCCTAAGTAATTCAGGACAATAAGGGACTACCCAATGATTATCAATTTCAATATTTTGTGTTCCTGTTATTTTTTTACAGATGCAGTGTTCCCCCATCTTGAGGACTACGTCTTCTGTAAAGGTGATAGCTATCAACATCTGTTTGAGTTTCCTTTGCGAATCTTTGGGGAAAATTTTAGGTACACCTATTGTCCATTCATGCACACATATAAAGGATTGAAAGAATTACAGGGACCATGAATCATATTTGTTGTTGCTATGCTGAACAATGTAGGATCATGCTGTGGGTTAGGAATTTCTGCGATTATGCAAGCATCTATCCTATTTTAATTAATCTTATTTTTCAATCATAGTAAAATATGAGAATGTGGCATGTCTCTTTTTTGCCACTTGATATTAAACATTTCACAACATACATCACCAAAAATTTTGAAATTTCTTATAAGCTTCATTAAAATGTTTACTTTCAGATGGAATACTCTAGCAACAATATCTGGTCTGTCAGAAGGCTTTTGGTTTTCCATTAGTTCTCTCGAGATTTTAGCCCGTTTGGGATTGCAAGTGAATGTTAGAAACAAATCAGGTGTACAATATTTTCTGACATAGCACATTGTATCTTGAGTTCTTTCATACATGTACGAGGTCGTCCTGTGAATAGTGAAGGTAGAATGACCCTTTGCCCTACATTTTCTGCACTATCATCAACACGTATAGAATCTCATAGATTAGCATATGAGTCAGCTCGCAATTTCTCCTGGTTCAAACGCAAATACAATAATCTTTCAGTGATAATTTTGGCAAACATGTCTACAGCATATTACTGTAGAAGGTCCTCATAACAAAAGTTGGTTCATTTGCCCACTTCTCAGCATGAACCGATAACAATAAAAACTATTTGCAGACACCTTTTTGCAAGTAGGCTGCTGAGTATTGTTCATCAATTTCACTTAAACCAAAGTGATAACCATCATCTCCTTGCCAAAATATTAAAGGGTACTGGAGAGGATCATAAGATCTATGAGTTTCAGATATTCTCTGCAAAGAATTATCTCTAAGTTTTAAAATAATATCTCTGTTCCCATGTTCTTCCCCAACCAAAACAATCGCCACCTCAGAAACTTCAGGTGAATTGTACCTTCCCAGATTCAAAATGTTCCTATCAGTCTTGATAACAATCTTGTGTTCGGAAGAAATGTTTTCTAAAGAACATTTGAAACTTTAAACATATTTATTTTCTCGATGAACCATTAATTGAATATCTTTAAATATTGAGAGTCTGACTTGGTTTCTTACTTTACATCTTCTTTCAACTTAATTTGGGTAAGTAAATTTGTAAAAATTTGTGATTTTCATTTAAATCGGGAAGCAAACTTCCTATCCTATGACAAACTTGTCCCTGGATCTTAAAAGTGGGCATATATTCCTGCACAATTCTAGTACACCCAAATGATGTAATTTGAAAGCGTGAATGGTAATTTCTGGAACTGCAGTGCATCAGAATTTTTAGCATATAGCAAGCTCAGCTAAGGCTCAGGTGGACCGTTTATTTCTTTAGGTGCACTTTTCCATTTTTACAACACCAATCTGGAGCTTCATTTTCCCACTTTAAAGCCTTGCAGAATGGGCATATTGAATTCATACTCCCAATGCTCACAGATATATCAGAGCTGAGTTGTGGATTGTATGAAAATACACATTCAGTTTTTTTCTAACCAGGTCAAAAATTGAGATGTAGTTTCTGTATTCCCTGAGCTTATTCCACTTC
This sequence comes from Teleogryllus occipitalis, assembly GCA_011170035.1. Lineage (NCBI taxonomy): Eukaryota > Metazoa > Arthropoda > Insecta > Orthoptera > Gryllidae > Teleogryllus > Teleogryllus occipitalis. Next base: position 274,443 of record BLKR01000048.1, on the reverse strand, counting down.
TGAGCGACCCCTGTGGAAGCATACGCAAGTCTCAATGAATGTCAGTAATCTGTGAAAATACATTACATTCATCCTTTTCGGTATAATAATTCAGAAATTTATTATTTGCAGTGGCGGATTACTCACTAGGCAACATAGGCTGTAGCCTAGGGCAGCAAATTTTGTTTTAGAAAGTCAATTTTTAATGTTTTATAGTAACTTTTTATATGCATTGATTTAAGTTCTTCTCACATAACATATTTTTTAGGATTCACATTAAAGCCAGTTTACAAAAATCAGTGCAAGGGTTTGGCAACGCCGCGTACCCCTTCCACCAGCTGTCAAGTACACAGAAGTATTAATCGGAGAATATTATGGTGGTTTCTATTTTAACTCTTTTTTCATAACCTTTAGTTATTAAATATAAAAATGAGTGATGGAAGAATTAGACACAGTGGTTCTGAATATCAGAAATGTGTTCATGAAAAGCAAGATCAAGAAGAAGAAGTTTTAAAAAAAACACCAAAATTAGATTAATTTTTTAAGAAAAATGTTACACCAATCGACAGCAATCCGGTATAGTAGTAGAATTACAAGCATGAATTTGAAAAATAATACATACAAATAGACTATTTTTAAATTTATTAATTGGGTAACCTTTTATTTATTGTATACATTGTTATTAGATAAGTTCTACTTATGTTACTGTGGATAGGGGATCCACAGTACCCTAAAGAACCCAAGCGAATTAAACTTAGATGATAATTCTGACATAATTTCAGGTAAAATAAATTCTGCTATTTTTATTTTTTAGATATTTATGGATACTAAATGTTTATACAATACTTCAATAATTTTAATAAACATAAATATAACAGATTAGAAAATTATTATTATTCAATACCCTGTTAAAAATGACGTTTAGAGCGAATAGAAACATATTTAAAAATATCAATTTAGAGACATAATTTAGAATTTAGAATTTAGAATTTCAAACTTCAATCCGCTTATTGTGTCCATATCAATACCTCTGAATGCGTATTGATATTGTTTTTATCAGGGTACATAATGTAATAAATGTTAAAATCGGATTACAATTATTATTGTAATGTATCAGTTATATAACGTTTAAAAATAAACAAAAGAATTATATGTACATTATTATTAAAAAATAATTATAAAAATTTTGCAAAAAATATATTTTTATTATATTATTGGAATGTAATTTCGTGATTAATATTTATATTTATTTGTGGTTAGAGGAATTATATTTTCCTTGCTTTTTAACGTACATATATTGAAATTGTCTACAGGGTTCATGAATTCGCTTGAAAAAGACAATCACCTAAAAGTATCTGAAATCACTTTGCCTCAAGAACTGAATAAAGATCCAGCTTTATGGTTAATTGATGAATTTACTTGTGACTATTTAGCACTGCATGGTTATGACCAAAACAAGAATGGAGACTTTTCAAAGTCGAAACGACATTATAACGATTATAGTAGACAATTTTCACCCGCTTTATTTGAAAGAAAGTTACTTAACGGTGAAACACAAACTCGATCATGGTTAGTCTATTCAGAAAGTGTTGGTGCAGTGTTTTGCGGACCATGTTTACTTTTTAAAGGTGACTCAGTTTTCTTCAAAATGTGGATTCAACAATTGGAAGAATGCAACAGCACGATTGAGTGGTCATGAAAATTCGGATGGACACAAGGCATGCGTGTTAAAATTCAAAGATAGAGGAAACGATGTAGGTCGCATTGACAAAATTTTAACAGTTCAGTTGAATGAAGAAACAGCATATTGGCTATCTGTTTTACATAGAGTATTAGCTGTTATTAAATCATTAGCGGTTCGATGCCTTCCTTTTAGAGGTCACAACGAGAAATTTGGTTCACCCCAAAATGGCAATTTTCTTATGTCATTGGAATTGATAGCTGAATTCGATACATTTTTAGCTGTGCACATTGAAAAAGTTTGTAATAAAGGTAAAGGTAATGTTTCCTACCTATCAAAAACCATATGTGAGGAATTTATACAGATTATGGCACCTGCAGTTGGAAACAGAATTATTGAAGAGATAAAATTAGCAAAATATTTTGCTATAATTGTTGACTCTTCTGATGTTGCACACATTGATCACTTATCTCTCATTGTATGGTATGTTCAAAATGACGGTAATCCAGTGGAACGTTTTTTAACATTTTTGGAAAATCCAGGACATAAAGCTCAAGATTTGGCAAAAATTGTTTTGGAAACTTTAGATTCACGATCTATAAATATCAATGATTGTCGAGGTCAAGCATATATAATGCTGCCAATATGTCAGGATCATATGCAGGATTACAAGCACTAATGAAGTAAACTCTCTTGCAGAGTACACACCTTGCTCAGTTCACTCTCTTGATTTAGTGGGTAGTGTCATGGCCACCTTCAGTTCAGGCCGGAATGTACAAACCGGCAACACTGTAAACGCCACACGCTTCAGTCCGATGGAGCGCGGAGCCGGTAATACAAGTTTCGTGAAAATGCAAATTTTCTACTTACCCGACGAAAAAAATATCTTATTTTCGGTTTTTATCTAGTACAATGAAAAATTCGTTTTGTACTCTAGCAAAAGCATTGTGCGACCACAAAGAACTTAAAAAATTCTGATACTTTCTTTCCCAAATCTTAGTTGAATGAATTTCAACTTTCTTCAACCCTACGGCTTGGAATATTACCAAACACGATAGAACTAGTATAAATTATTTTAGTAAATAATAATGCAAATCAATTTCAGGACAAAAAACACAAAAAATTGCGTATTACACTCCTTCACATTTCTTACACTATTCAACCTTCTCTACAAATCTAAATGTATGTACAAATTTTTCATAGATAAGGCAAAAAAAAGACATTTTTTTGTTATAAATTCTTTATTGGGTTAATGTTTGAAGTTTTCTCTTTTTTTTGCTCATACTTTTCAAACATATATAATTCATTTTTTCTTTTTGAGTAATTGTGCAGAAGCATATTACAAAATATAGGAAGCAAGTCACACACAACTGTATTTACATTCCCACACAAACAAATATCAAAGTTTCTTAGCTCTTCATCTCTGAGCAAACTCTCCTTGCTTAATAATCGTTGAAACTTCTTTCTGCTGACCATTACTTAAAAATTCTTCCTCATATTTTTGCGATACTAATTCTGTACCAATACAGAAAACATGTCTTCCAATATCTATACAAATCTGTGATGGCAGAGTAAGTCCACCACGATTAAGTTCATTCACATAAGAGTCATTGGTAGAATCTGATTCCAAGTTAGAAATACAAATACAACAATCTATCTTGGATTTCACAGAAAATGCTGCATAACCACAGACATGTGTAAGGGAAGACTCTTCAATTTCTGCATCCAAATAATTGCTGTCCAATATTCTCATAAATTGGGTCACTTCCACTTTACGTGAAAATGTGTCCTTACCTGTTACTCAAATTTTTGTCACATGCAAATTGCCATACCTTGCAGACTTTAGCCCTAATAAACTTTTTGCCCTTAATTTCTTTTCACATTGTAAAATATCTGCAGCTGACACATTATAATTACCACCACATAACTGACGATACAAACTAAATTTCTTTTCTAAATTATCAGTCTGGACCTTACCAGTTAAAACATAGCCAACTCTTAGTTCTTTAAGGCTGTATTTGACAAAACATAATAACACAGTTGTACACTGATGGAGTGCTGCAAATGTTTCAATGTCAGACACCCTTCCTGATGCTGTTCCACCTTTGAAGCCAAAGTAGGAATTTTTCTAAAAATTCCAAACTTTCATCATTTTCTGATGTAAATGGAATTTCTAAAGAATTTCTGGTGTTATTTCCTTTGAATGCAGATTTAATATTAACAATGCTCCACCACTGAATAATCATTTTTACAAATTGAACAGTCCCTTCACTTGTGACAATACCAGATTTACTCTCCCATTCTCTTTTGAGAGCAGACAGAGTATATTCATTAAATTTATATCAAACTAGAGATACTTTCTGTCGTTCTAATTTGTTAGGAAATACAGCCTTGTAGCTTAACTTGAATGCAGTTTTCAACAATGTATTCCTTTGTTTGATAAAGCTGCCTAATATCAGAAAACTTGGCTTCTAAAATTTCTTCGCCTTCAAAGGAAAGAGAGAAAAATGTATTGTTAGCGTCCTTCATTTTCAGTCAATTATTCCGTATGTTCTTGAAAACATGAACAGAATCAAAAGTAAGAAATGTTCTGTATGACTTGCATACCTGCATGAAAACTTGTACAGTTCTTGCTGGTGAGGTTACATAATTTTCAGCAAACCCAGAAATCTCCCCACCCCTATAATCTATTTTAGGGTTTACATAAATCTCATCTATTTGTAAAATCACAAAACGCTCCAAGTTGTTTAGTTTTTTTGCAGCGGATCTCAAAAAGTGCTTATTTTCACTCTCACATTTGGGAGATACATGAAATTTTGATGAAAGCTGCTGCAAATATTTAGGATGAGGCAAAATTAATAATTTAGTTCCCCTGATAACAGTATAGCATGCGGATGACTGTAAATATATAATGAAACAACTTAGAATTGTTTCCACAGTATTTCCTACCCCTACTGAAAATTAAATTAACCTGTTCAAAAATAAATTTCATTTGTCTTTCATTTTGAGGAGAATCATTTTCTTTCATCAAATCTAATAGTAATGTGAACTGTAATTTGATTGAATCAACACAATTTTTCATTTTTTTTCCAAAGAATGTTCTGATGCATTTCCACTTTTATAATGAATAAGTAAATTTTCAAGTTGGGACCACCGCTCAACATGTGAACTGGTTGGAAGAATCCACTGTAACTGTTCATTACTTAAAATCTGCCTGTTTACACACACTGTACATTGAAGATCATTTGTAATACACACAGTAATTTGGGGAATTTTTCCTAAATCAAACATGCAAAAACATGCACTTTGTCATTCATATAATGAATATTCCACTCTTCAAAAACTTTCTTTCCTGACTTAATGTCACTAAAAAATGATGAAAAATTATTTATTTTGTCACTTTCTAACCACTCATTAACCTTATTATAATCGTCTGATGCTTTGTCCCTCCGCTTTTGAGGGTCTGTGCACTGCACTACAACACTTTTTGTTAAATAACTTGGTAATCCAGAAAACACACTTGGAACAGCATCAGGAACTAATTCCAATTTGCTTCTAGGAATTTCTTTTGGAGCACCAGAAGGATCATTGAATTTATCGCATCTTGAAATATCAGTTTCACGGAAATGTTTTATGCAAACTACAGAATATTTTGAAGGCTTCCAATCTGCTCGATGAATGCTCCTAATCCACTGCTCTCTGACATCAGGTTTCAGGGGAAATCGAAAAACAGGAACATAGCCTTCCTTGGCTGTTGAAGCATAATTGCTTCTGCAGTTAGGAACACAACATTTATCAGGCATCTGCAATGAAACAAATCTGGCTTAAGTTTAAGTACATAGGTTATAAAGTTAAAAAGCTTTTATTATGCTATGAAAGATATAAATATTGAAATTCTACATTATCTAAATATAATTACCTTCACTACTATTTATAATACACGCGCAAAGACACTTCCAATCCTTGTGAGCAACAGGTATTACATCTGTAATTATAAAACAAAACCTTCGAGTTTACAACTATAGTGTAAGAACATAGGTTATAGTTTTAAAGCTTATGTTATGAATGATATAAACAGAGAAATTAGACATTATGTAAACATTACCTTCACTGCTACTTATAAAACGTATGCAAAGATAGGTTTCTTCCAATCCTTGCGAGCGACAGGCATTAAAACTGTAATTATGAAACAAAAACCGAGTTCACAACTACACGCATCACCACGTGCACATCAAAGTTAAACAAACGCAATCACACATAGCTACCTGAAAGATTTCTGTGAACAACACAACAGCAAATTATAAACAACACAAGGAAACTACAATTGCTCGCTACAAAACGGCAAATCAAACCCAATACCCAATACTGAACAAACACTACTCGAATTACTCGCCGACACTGCCTGGGGCTGCAGTAGATTCATTCGGTTTCGCATCGGACTGAACGACAGCGTTGCCAAATCTTCACCTTCCGGCCTGAACTGAAGGTAGCCATGGTAGTGTGCAGCAGCAAGCTGCAGAGAAGCTGTTTCATTTTTTAATCTAATTCAACTTTTATATACATTCTTCACAGCATCAACTCATCGATGGGAAATACTACTATCTTTTCAAAAGCCAAACTCACACACTCTGAAACAGCTATCTGCTACTAGATGGTCGTCGCGTAGTGATGCTGTCTTTACATTAACAGAATCTTGGAAGGAGATTATAAATGCACTAAATGCAATAGAAAATAATCATTCTGAAAAACCAAATACTAGATGCGAAGCAGCGGGTTTATTAAGACAGCTTGAGAAACTCGAAACGGCCTTCATGCTATGTCTCTGGAGCTTTTTACTGGAACGAATAAATTCTGTTAGTAAAACATTACAGAAAGTAGATATTGATATAAGCAAAGTTATTGAGCTCTACGAATCATTGATTGGCCTTGTTGATAAAACTCGTAAGGAGTTTGATTTGTACGAAAAGAAGGCATTAGAATTTTCAGAAATTCAAGAATATTATGTGCAGATATCAAGAAAAACAAAGAGCAAAAGACCACTTGATGAGAATAAAGAGGAAAATATCAACATGACAGGTAGAGATCAATTCAGAATTACAACATTTAACGTAATATACAATTTGGTTTCTGAATTGAGGAAAAGAAATACGTCTTACAAGAATATTTACAAAAAATTCGACATTATAATCAATATAGAAAATTTAAGCACATTAGAAATTCACCAGAAATCAGAAAAGTTGAGAAGTTTGTATCCAATGGACCTGGAAGCAACATTTTAAAATGAGTGTTTACATTTTCAAGCCCATTGCAACTCTTCAAAGGTTAAGCCAAAGGATTTCCTTAAGGCTAAATGTACCGACACTAATTCAATTTGTCGCCACCACGAGGCAGCACCAAAATAAGCAAAATTTACTAGACCGATAACGTCTGAAAAAATTGCCCGATTTTCAATCTGTAAACGGCAGTGGACTCCTTTTTAAAATAGAATTTACACTACGAAGCCGTTTTTTCAAACAAGATTTCCAAAAATTTTTTAGAAAATGTTTCTCATAGTTCCGGGAAGAAATTAAAAAATGTGGGCTTATAGCGCGATGATGACGTGCTTCCTGAATCCAACTCCGTGTCTATCATGGAAATCGAATGATTAGGAGCGGCGTAAAGTGAAATATCGGAAAAACACGTCACCCCCTTCCCGCCCCACACCGTTGCGTCACCCGACTTTGTGGGAGCTCCCTCGTCGCGGCCGAACGGCCAAACCCGGCGGCCTGCGGCACGGGAGGAGTCCGTGTTCTCAGGCAGGCAAGCCGGGCAGTCGCAGTTTATGCTTTCGTCCCTTTCTGTAGCAGATGCAGCCTGGGAGGTGCCGTGCTGCGAGTGCGACTACATACGGGGATCAGAACGGGTTTCAGGGGATTGTTTGCCTTTAGGGCAATGATAGATAATATGCAAGTAGAATAAATAAATTTAATTGCATAATAATTATGAGTACAATTGATTTTGATTTATAAAAAGCCGGAGGACCATTGATAGTTTATGAAGTTAATGATTGCTCTTCTTTCTTGAAGTACACTTGGCAGCTTACTTACAGTTTGAAGCAAGGAAAGCAGCAACCCAAATCACTCGGCTGAGTGTGTCGCTGTCCGGGCTGAGGTAGGCTCCAGGCAGTTCGGTGGTGCGAACTGGCATGGGCGCGGATTCAGATGACCGGAGCTGGTGGAGTTTGCCGTGAATTCGGCCAAGTGGCGGCTGCGGCTCGCGAGTGGCACGAATTTGAGGCAGGTTAGATATGGCCGTACTAATCGCCTTGATAGGCGAGGCAGGGACAGTCGACCTTGATGAGTTTTGCGAGTCAGTTTGACAAGTTCGGAGCAATGTAGTTAGAGAAGTTCTGTTTAGTCTGTTCTTCCTGTTGTCTGTCGTTGTTCTGTTTGTAGTCTCCGTTGTCTGTTTGTTGTCCTCTGTGTGAGCGAAGTCGCAGTATTTATTATTGCGGATGTGATTGAGGCCTTGGAGGGGAGAGTCACGTGGCTGTGACTTGGGCCTATGGTAAGGCGGGAAAGTTTGGAGTGCCCGCGATCGGCTCCCTATTCGTGATGTGCCTTCGGGGGGGAGTGTCACGTGACATTGGCGGCGTTTGGGAGCAAAGGCGGTGGCACGTGGGGTGCCCGCGATGGCGGCCCGTTTGTATTTGAGATTTCAACGGAATTGAGGCATCTGGCATGCAGGTGGCCGAGGAGCGGGGGCGGCGCGCCGGCAGTGCACCTTTGTCGGCGAGATACATTGACGGGCTTATTTTTGCGAAGGAGGCCCGAAGCGATTCCCAGAAATGTTTGTACACATTTGGTTGCTTGTCAGGTAGCGAGCGATGGGGTGAGGGCCCCGCGTGCCGGGTGGCCCAGCGCTTGGCTAATGAGGGCTTAGACCCCATCTGGCGACGCCGAGAAGCGGCGGTCATTGTACTGGGCGGGCGTGGACCCGTGCGAACGGCGGTTTGCGCGGAAGACGCTGTAAATGATTTTATTGCCCTTTTGTAGTAGTTTCCGAAGTGTAGAAGCGTGCCGGCATGCACAGAGAGCGACTTGTGAGGGGTTGGTGAAAGTAAGCGCTTAATAGTGGGTGGCCGCGCGGGAAAAAGCTGTTAGGGGCTGCGCCTTGGTGGCGAGATTGAACATTTGATTGCGAGATTGAACACTTTCAATTTCAATTTTTTTTCTCCACTTTTCAAACTAGTGATGCTGTAACACAACCAAACGGTCTCGTATCATCTGTAATAGTTGTATAAAACTATATATCTTGTTCACATATTTCCGTCTTCCTTCGAATACCATCAAAAAATTATTTGAGGCATTACCCAAAATATCGATTCCGATTTGGAAACTGATTTCAAAAAGAAAATTGAACTAATTGTGTAAATATCACCAATATTCCATGTTCTAACATCTTATTTTACATACAATTTACTTCTAAGATCTTCCGTTATCATTCCACTACCAGAAAGAATGAGCTGAGATTACGCACGAGCTCATTTATCCTGCGACTCGATTTTTGATCTCAAAACGGCGTTTGTCTCCTTGATAGATTTCACCTGATGAACCTGTTTTCCGAAGTAAAATCGCCGAAGCTAATTTTAAAACTGTTTTCATACTTTCAGACACATTTGGAAAAGAGATAAAATAGCACACAGGCGAGATGTCTCTAGAATCCAACGCCATATCATACGTACATACCATTGTCATTGCTGACAGAGATAAATGCATCTTCTTACACAGACAGTAGGCAGAGAAAGTATTTATTTTTAAATTCGATTTAATGAATATTTTATTTATGGAATTTCAAATTGTGAACATTTTACTTTCTTCCTCTTCTCAATCCCCTTTTCAATTTAATAGCGTTTAATTCGTTGCACTAAAACCCGCCCTCGTGGAGGGCAGAAACGTCATCGCTCCGCAACAGTGCTGCCCCACACGCGTGAAGGGCAGCTACGAATGAAACGGGTTCCGGAACTGAGTCAGGGCTTCTGCGCTACGCAGTGAAATTATACACAGCTGTTCTTGGTCAGTCACACTGATGGAACTCGAAAAATAATAATTTTGAATTATGATCGTCGTTATAATTTTTATGAAGTCTTTTGGTAATGCTTACTTCTTAATTCATAAATTATTAACGTGTGATTTCTTTATTTAAAAACTACGAAAACTTCTAATGCGTATGAGTCGTAATTTCATATTACGAGATTTGCCAGTGATCGATACAGTACTCAAGATTTTGAACTGAAAGGCTTCTGTAGAATTGTTTGATTACTGAAAACAATAAAACTATTAACATGAACATTTCCGCTGGTATATGTATGGGCGTGCGAGAAACATTTCTTGGCATATATATTCGAATGGTTTTGTAAGGGTCACTATTTTTATTTTCACTTTATTAGCATTTCGAAATTGAGACGTACCTAAAACACTTTAGTTTCTAAATAGCACTGAATTTGTTAATATGAAGTTATTGAAGGTTAAATTTTCGGAAAACACAATCTGATTTTCCGAACTTGTAAATCACAAATATTATTTTAAGACATTTCTTGCAAAACATAATATACTCTATCATTCAAAGTATCCCTACGTGACAGAAGATCCTCAATTGCCTTCATAATTTCACCACGAATCTAAATCAGCATGGATAACTTCCGTACCTAACCTCACTATGGCCCGGTGCACTGGACTGCACTGACGCGATCGTCGGTGCAGTTTAGGGCGCCCCGAGTGCGTCCTGGGTCCGTGTCGATGTGCGAGTGGAACACGCAGTTCTTTGCACTGGTGCACCCTAGCGGTCGAATGGAACACGAAAGCTGCCCTGAGTGCGCACTAGTGCGACGAATGGAAAACGCTATAAGAAGAGAAAGTTGTGTAATCGTGCTCTGGAAAACTTTTATTGCCGGGCCTTGGTAACGTAAATGTGGATAAATTCTGTTGCAATATAAAAAATTACTTCTTATAACTCGTGGTGTAGTGTAAATACATGTTTTATGGGTCCTTGATACCTAAAAATCGATTGACGCCAAAACGTGTCTATTCGTTTGTGGTCAACGCTAACGTCAACCTAAACCGTTCTGCGAATTTTCTCCAAAATTGATATTCCCCAATCTACCTGAAAGAACTCGCGCCTTTAGGAGTTTCAAACAAATATTTTGATTTTTGAGGTTACTTTACATTAAGACTCAATCTCATTTTCAAAATCTCAAAAGTCACCAAATTATTTGATTAAATTTTGGACTCGGGTAGCGTATAGAACGCAAGAGAAATGTGCAAGTATGGTGTTTGTTGACATCCCTTATTTTTAGAAAATCGCTAACGTGCAATTTTTTGGGGCGTATTCCTACAACTATAATAATGATATATTTTTTCCTTACTGAAATATGTTCTGACAGATATGGAAATAAGATCATGTACAATTTTTAGAGACATATGAGTAGTTTTCCTATAATTTCGGGTGGCAATTTGGCAATTAAAAAAATGTAACGTTTTCTCAAAAAGAGCTTCAATTTTTTTGTTTAAAGAAAATCAAAAATATGATACTGGTCCCATTTTCGCCCAACCCGCCGTATTTTCGAAGATTGCAAAGGTCTTGTAAGTTAATTGAAAAACCGCGTTGTTTTAGAGTAATTAGGGAATGAAATTGATGTGTATATTTAAAAAATTCTCAAAAACCATTACAATTTTTTTCCACGGATAGAAGGGACGCTTAAAAGAATTACCATTTTCGTTGAACTCTATCAATTTTCGAAAATTGCAAATTCAGAAATAATGCCAGAAAGTATGTGATGTATCATCGCTAGCTTTTATTTGAAATTATATTGTAAGGATATTTACACAGTGTAATTGTACTAAATGTTTTCTAATGAAATTTGATGTTACATATTGCAGGAAAATCTGACTTTACATATTCCTTTTTTTTTTTTGCGTTTTCTTTATATATTTATGTTCATATTTTGCAATTTCATTCTACAAATTTTTCCGGACTTACTCGTGGCATACATATTAATACTACGCTCAAGCTGGGAACTGAGATTAGTACATTTCTGATCGCACATAGTTTATAGACAGGGTTGAGCAATTTTTAAATCCTTGTATTTGAAATATGTATTTTTGTATTTAAAAAACGGTATTTTTGAGTGATGTTGACCAAATAAGTTACTTTCGTTAATAATATCTCACAAAACGTTTATTAATCAAATACGCTTTCATAATTGTTATTTATTGTTTAAATTATTGTTTAGTAATTATTATTACGAATTAATTATTTATTATTATTATTATTATTATTATTATTTAGTAATACTTGGTTACTAATAATAAGGAAACGCGAATGATTCCACTAATTCTTATAGAGTAAATATAATCTACACTTCGTCATTGCACAATGTTCTCACCCACTGAAAACTGCTCACCGCCCTCTTCCTATGCTTGGGCATATCGAATTGCTCTAGTGTAGCACGCAGACCGCTGAAGAACGCGGCGAGATGTCTGCGGAGGTCAGGAAAGTCACGCTATCAGAACAGCAGGGTGCCAGAGGTGCGACCCTATTTCCAGGTCAGAAGGGTGACTGTACACTTGAGCGCGGGCCCTGGCGGCGCTGGGCTTGGAAAGAAAGGAGCGCGAAATGAGCAAACATTCAAAACGTGACAAGTCAACCTCCTTTTCGAGAAATACGCAAAATGTTATAGCATCAAATTTATGCTAATATTTTGTTTGTACTCAATTCTTAATTATGTAATAATGATAGCTAAATATATTATTAATATAAAATTTAAATGTATGTTTGGTTGAATTTTAGCGTGAGTTTTTCGTCGGATATGTCTCGTTTCGAATGAATGCGAAGGACATATCATCCTTTGATTGAATGACTGCTGAACATATCGTGATTTGAATGGAATGGAAAATAAATTATTTTTATTGAAATTCATAAAAATATATTGGGGAAATTAACATTCATTTTCTTGCATCTTTTTTGTGCAGCTTTTTGCACAAATCCATTATTGCAAATTTTATTAAAAGTATATAATTTATTTATTATTAAAGTAAGAATGTCCCGACTTACAGAATTTTATACAAATCCATTGGAACATTTGGCGAAAAAAAGAGCGCCTTCATTTTTCCTCCTTTTATCAAGAAACAATTATTTTTGACATATTTTAAAAAAAAATAAGTTAGGCTTCCTTACCTTACGGTTTGAACGATTCATGTTTCGTGTTTTTCATTTTGTTCTTTTTTTCTTTCTTTTCGTTTTCTCGAACGCTCGGTAATGTCACTAACAGACATCTCCACTTCCATGGCTCATAATTATTCGATGCACGATAATATGTTCCTCCTAATCAACAGTAAATAGCGATATTGAAGCAAAATGTTTCACATACAGTAAGAACAATTTCATGTCCATTTCGTGGTCAGTAGCTAACTGACTGATTCTCTATATTATGAAGTTGTAAAAATTTCAGGTAATTGAACCGTTACTGCTTTAAATATTGCAAGTGAGGATTAGCCAAAATACCCGGAAAAGCTTCTCATTATTTCTCTCGAGCGGCCGGGGAAAATCCGGAGACCCAAGGAACCCCAACCCATCGGGACTCCAAACAGGAAGTATGAGCCAATGCTTTCTAAAATCTAAGGTTTGGAAATGCCTTTCTTTTTATGCAACTTTTATAATAATAAAAATCAAGTGTTTACCTTTCCCTCTAAATAAACGGTAAATGACTCATTTGCTACTACATGGTAAATAGCAATAAAATCACAAAGAGGATTGTTGACATGTCACGTGTAGTTCATAAACATTTTATAAGTCAAAAGGTGATTCTGTAAGACAATTTCACAACAGTTATGGATGGAGTGGAGGGGAGTCAGATTAGAGTGCAAATTTTTTGCTGATCTCACACGGAATTTTACATGTACACGTATATAAAAGAACAGTTTGTTCGTAGGATAATCTATTCTTTTCATTCACAAACTACTCACCAAGCTTAAAACATCGATAATAAACATCAGGTTTCATAAATGTTTCATTTTTTTACGAAATATGTTCACGGGTCTATACAAAATCTGTTTTGAAAATATCAACATCAATGTTGCATCCCTATCTGCGACACCTAGATGAGGATCACCGATTTAATACTTTTGCATTCTGATTCACATTCCCTAATACAAGGTTTATCAGTGAGACCGGTAAACCATGTTTTACTAGTAGTATATTAAATCTTATAAATTGAATTGCTACTCGATTAAATGTTACAGAAAAGCGTGTACGATCTTCAGAAAAATAGTATCTCAATGTAGAAATGTAAAAGTTGCCGAATTAATAACTGTAAAACAAAACAATTTATCCGCCTCATAGACGGATATTCCTCTTCTAGTATGGTATTCCTATCTAAGGGTTAAAATTTTATTGCTTTCATGACAATTTAATGCATTATAAAATACATAAATGTGTCACAATACAATGATTTACACTATATCCTTTTACTTATCATTTACGTAGTTTGTACCAAAATGACGCACCTAGAATTACTTATTCCCATCTTCAAGTTTATACAAATATAACAGATTCGTTTTATATCAATATAACTTAGCAAGTAAGCTGGGACGTGTCATGATTCTTAATATTAGATTTCAATGTTTGTTACAGCGTTGGATTCAGGATGCATCTCGCCTGCACGCTATTTTACTACTTCAAATTTGTCCGAAAGTACAAAAACAGTTTTAAAATTAGCTTCGGCGATTTTACTTGGGGAAACAGGTTCATCAGGTGAAATCTATCAAGGAGACAAACGCCGTTTTGAGATCAAAAATCGAGTCGCAGGATAAATGAGCTCGTGCGTAATCTCAGCCCATTCTTTCTGGTAGTGGAATGATAACGGAAGATCTTAGAAGTAAATTGTATGTAAAATAAAATGTTAGAACATGGAATATTGGTGATATTTACACAATTAGTTCAATTTTCTTTTTGAAATCAGTTTCCAAATCGGAATCGATATTTTGGGTAATGCCCCAAATAATATTTTGATGGTATTCGAAGGAAGATGGAAATATGTGAACAAGATATATAGTTTTATACGACCATTACAGATGATACGAGACCGTTTGGTTGTGTTACAGCATCACTAGTTTGAAAAGTGGAGAAAAAAAATTGAGATTGAAAGGGACGAAAGCATAAACTGCGACTGCCCGGCTTGCCTGCCTGAGAACACGGACTCCTCACGTGCCGCAGGCCGCCGGGTTGGGCCGTTCGGCCGCGACGAGGGAGCTCCCACAAAGTCGGGTGACGGACCGGGTGGGGCGGGAAGGGGGTGACGTGTTTTTCCGAAATTTCACTTTACGCCGCTCCTATTCATCCGATTTCCTTGATAGACACGGCGTTGGATTCAGGAAGCAAGTCGTCATCGCGCTATAAGCCCACATTTTTTAATTTCTTCCCGGAACTATGAGAAAAAATTTCTAAAAATTTTTTGGAAATCTTTCTTGAAAAAACGGCTTCGTAGTGTAAATTCTATTTTAAAAAGGAGTCCACTGCCGTTTACAGATCGAAAATCGGACAATTTTTTGAGACGTTATCGGTCTAGTAAATTCCCTGTGATGGTGCTGCGATCTATTGATTTTTCCTAGAAGTATTTTCTGTTCATTTAGCCTTAAGTCTCTCTGAAAATCAGAACTACATAATATATATCCAAATATCGATATTGCTTGGCGTATATTTCTTTGTCATCCAGTTACAAATTATTGCAGCAATCATTTTCTTGGTTAAAAAGAATCAAAAATTATTTGCGTTTAGTTATGTCAGAAGATAGATTAAATTATCTTACCGTTTTATGTATTGAATCCAATTTAACATTGTCTTTAGATTACAACACTTTATTTGAAAACGTTGCTAGCAAGAAATGTAGACGTAACCTTCTGTAAACAATCTTATAATGAAATTTGATAAAATTAAAATTTTATTCTAGATAAAAATAACTATTTTTGTAAAATAGATTTTAATGTTAATTCACCCACATGGAATTGGTACTAAATAGCTTTTTGATTTTTATGTAAATATTGTGTTTCACAAGGGGTCAGGAAAGGCGGCATTCTGGCTTCAGCCTATTGTCGGCAATCAAGTTAATCCGCCACTGATTATTTGACAGTATACATATATTAACACAAACTATAAAAACATTTTTATGATATGGTATGCAATGCGGCATGTGTTTGCAAGAATAGATAAGAAATTGAAATATATTGATGGTATGCTTTGGAAAAATAGATAGGAAATAGAAATAGATTGCAAGAATAGATAGAAAATATAAAATGTATTTGCACCCAACACTAAAAACCATATGCATGTAAAGGTAATATATTATACACAAAAAATTGAAAAAAAAAAATTAACTTGGCAAAAAATTGATAGGAAATAGAAATAGATTGCAAGAATAAGATAGAAAATATAGAATACATTTACACTCAACACTGAAAACTAAGTGTATGTAAAAAAAAATGTAATTTTTAAAAGAAATGAGAAATAACACTGACAACTACAACATTCTCTCTTGTTCTTTCCCTTCTTAACCTTGCGGCCAATCTAGATCTTTCCCTTCTTGCTTGAGCTACTTCCAAGCATTCTCCTGCTCTATTCGCAGCGTAGGTTTGCCTTCTGCGCTTCAACTGATAGCGTGTAGGTGGCATTTTTGCTCAAATGCATGCACCTTCAAGCCTTCGACCATGTGGACTGCCAACGTGTAAACAAATGTACTCCGATTTAAACATAGCTACACTTCAAGGGCACAAGCAGGAAGTAGAGGAGACAATCAAGAGCTCCAATACCAAAATTTTAAGTCAGTGTTCCCCTCTCCTTCCAACTCGTGTCCTTGGAGTGCAGCTATGTTTAAATCAGTTACATGTACAGCTTATTGACTACAGAAGACATGCACAGCACTTTGTGACGACTGCAAGCACTCCACCTACAGTGTATTACGATTTTAATTTTTCTTGTTAAAGTCTTCAAAAAACTGTTAACAATAGTGCCATAAATTGTTCATTTAATCGTTGAACGCGGGTTAGCAATCCATATATTTAAAAAAAAAAGGTATTCTGCCATGGCTTTGTTTAGAGCTTCTACTGAACCGATTGCAGTATTTTTTCCTTTAAATGGAAGATGTGTTATCAGATATTGTTTGTGTTGATTCACCAACATTTACGGTGTAAATTAATTAATTAAATAATCATTCTTTAATATTACGCTTATCAGTAGTCCATTGTTTTCTTCCGAAGGGTGGCTGTTTCAAAATCAATATTGTGTGTGTGTATGTATACATAATTAAATATATAAATTTTTTGAACACCCATAATTAAATAAATCAACATTCATTTCATAATTTTATTTAAATGAAAAAAATAGGAAAATTCAAAAATTTCGCGTTTCGGAAACTGTTCCATCTCCCTCATCAGGTGCTTCAATTGGAAATGAAACAAAATCAGTTTCCGGGCTGTTGGCAGCGACAGACAGCCCCCGCGCCGGATACTGAACCCGAGACCCTGCCGCCACTGAAACTGCCCACCGTAGACTCTTTTTTTTTTTTTTTTTTTTTTAATTGGCGTAGCCGAAAGTCATTGTGGGTTCGATATGAACGTATCGGGTTTTGCAATGCACACGCTTTGGCGTTTTACTGCTAGGTGTGAGTGACTGGTGTAGGTACGCGACGGACCTTAGTCCGATGCCAGTTTCGGCGATTTTGTTAAGTCACTTCGGTGACTTTGTCGTATTTGTAGATTTGCTCGCTCTAAGCCTTCAAAATATCCGAGGGGAGAGCTTGTCGTCTTTGCCCCATAGTGAGGACATGTCTATTGAATTGTTTTAGTGTTGCCGGTGCTTCGTTTGATTGAAAGGCTTGATGATAGGCTTCATTGAGTGATAGCCGTCTCAAGCATTGAGTGAAGGATTCGATGTCGAGTTCCTACCTCAGTACTTTCAGTACTACTCAGTACTTTTTTTTTTAACGAAACGGAGGGCGCGCGATGAGCCGCAGAACTCTGTTCTGGACTAGTTCAGGTGTGTCCTTGTACTTCTTTTCTGTAGTCCACCACGTCGTCGCGTCGCGTCGTCGCGGTGGCCACAGGCCGGCAATACGTTTTATAGAGTGCCAGCCGAAGATCCAAGGGAATTGTAGATTCTTTTCAAAGGGGTTTTAGGAGACGAATCTGGACGGGTCGGTTGCCTGTGCTTTTAGTGTTGACTATTGGCAGGCACTCCGCTCAGTCCCATTCGATACTCATTAGGAACCCTATGATGACGTGGGTTGTCATAAAAACACAAGGTCTCACCTTGCACAATGATCTTTAATGACCTTTAGATTATCACATTAGTTCTTCACAATTACAGTTTGTGCAATTGGCAAACAAACACTCTTAATATTTTCACAGAAATTAACAGTTTAGCTCTTCTCTATGCTAAAATACACTGACTAAACATACACTTCATTTTTCACAGAAATTAACAGTTTAGCAAATACACTGAATTACTATTCTCAATGAGAGAATACAAATAACTTTACGTCTTTGATTACGAAGTCCGAGCGCATGTGCTCGCCTGGCAGCTTATTTGCAACTTCGTATAAAATAGATTGAATAGTTCAGCATTTATACACAAAGCTGAAATAAACCTTGAAATTATTCTCAATGTGAGAATACAAAGTTACGTGATTTTGATCACGGAGTCCGAACACATGTTGCTCGCGAAGCTGCCTCTCAGCGACTGACTATTCTGCGGTTAGGGGTTCGCGAAGAGGGGGGATTTTGAACTGACCAATTAGCTCTCTGGGTTTTTGAAATGTTCTAGAACTTTCTGGGGCGCGCGGCGTAGCCGGCTCGGGCGTGGGAAATTCCACGCCGCGCCGTGCGGGGTTGCCGCCCGGCGCGTGGGAATGTTAGGCGAATAAACATCTATTCATACCTCCCTATCTCCACTTTTGCGTGTGGGACCGAACAGGATCCTTTGTTGGAGTTTTGATCGGATACGACTGACGTGTAAGTGCCAGCGTAGTCTCCGGTTGAAAGTGACGCCTAGGTAAGTTGCCTTAGGCGTCCATTTAAGTTTTTGTGTTCCTACGGTGATTTGTTTTGGTGGTATAAACAGCTTTGTGTGCTTGTGTTTTCGGCGAGAGTAGCAGATTGCCTGAGACTTTTCCGCTGAGAAGGTCAGGTGGTTTTCTTCTGCCCACTTCAGCGTCAGGTTCATCTGTTTTTGTAGTGTTTTCAGTTTGTGGTCTAGGTTTATTCTTCTTGCTAGGATTGCTATGTCGTCTGCATAGAGGAATAGCCGTATTCGCGATATATGTGATATGTCATTGCCACATAGCGAGAACAGTAGCGGGGAGAGCATGGAGCCTTGAGGGACCCCGACGAAAATCCCGCGTTTTGAGGATCTCGCTTTCCCAACTTTTACCACGGACGTGCGGTTTGTGAGGAAAGATGCAATCATATCCGTTACATCTTGTGGGAGGCAGCGCCTAAGTTTCATGATAAGTTTTCTGTGAGGGACTTTGCCGAAGGCTTGTACCATGTCGAGGTAGACGACAGGTACATCCTGTGTGAGTATGAGATCTGCTGAGCCATACATAGAGCCTGTAGTGAGGCGGAGTGACCCGGTCGGAAGGCAAATTGCTCATCCCGAATGAGATGGCAAGTGGTTGGATTCGCGCGAGGATTAGCCTTTCAAAAACTTTTCCCGTGATAGGGAGAAGGCTGATTGGCCTGTGACTCGTCGCGAGGGTCAGGTCTTTTCCAGGTTTCGGGAGCATGGAAATACTGGCATGTTCCCAGCTTTCCGGAAAGTACCTTAGGGTGATGCAGCTATTATAGAGTTGTGCGAGTTTTGAACTGATGACCGGTAGAGCCTCCTTGAGGATTGGAGGTCCTATATGGTCAGGGCCCGGTGCCTTTCGGCTGCGCATACCTGTGACTGACTTTGTGATTTCTTCGACAGTGCAGTGAGTAAGAGCGGTGTTACTGTCCTCTGTATTTTCCTCGTCTTCTGACTGTGGAGTGTTGTTTGTGAACCTTTCTTCAAGCATGTCGGCAAAGCATTCCGCTTTAGCTTGGTCTGAGAAAAGGTATGTTGGTTTGCCTTCCACATTGTCGGGTCCGCGAATGGCAGTATTTGTGTTTGGTACTGACCTAAGAGCCTTTTGGAGTTTGAAAAGGCTATTCCGAGAGTGATCGGTTCCGATCTCTCATGCGCTTTTCCCACTCGGCTGTGTGGTGGTTTACGAGCGCCGCTTTTAGCCGGTTTTCGCACTCGCGCAGTTTTGCTTTGAGCGCAGGGCATCTGAACTGTTGCCAGAGCCGTCTGGCTTTGCGTTTTTCGCGCAAGAGATCGACGTCGGGCGGGAGGGTGTTCGCGCCTTCCTCGGGCGCCGCCTTAACACCGGCGTCGCCTGTCGGTGGGCCGACTGTAGTAGTTTTGTGAGAGTTTGTATTTGCTCGTCTATAGACTCTTTTGAGTCTAAGACAGTCTGTGTGTTAGTATGAGCTGTGGCGAGGAGTGAGCGGAACTCGTTCCAGTCTGTGGGTTGCGGGATCCATTGCCTGGGACAGCTGAAGGAGCGTATGCTGCCTACAGCAAAGATAATGGGAATGAGGTCCGATAATGAGAAAGGGATGGGTTTTAGGGTGGCTACACGGATGTTT
This sequence comes from Teleogryllus occipitalis, assembly GCA_011170035.1. Lineage (NCBI taxonomy): Eukaryota > Metazoa > Arthropoda > Insecta > Orthoptera > Gryllidae > Teleogryllus > Teleogryllus occipitalis. The sequence goes on along the minus strand of BLKR01000048.1, from coordinate 254,082 downwards.
CCGGACGTGAGTGTCACATCGAAGATCTCTGGTCTGTCAGTTGGGTTGGTTTGGAAGCGATTGGGAGTGAAAGGCGGAACGAGGTTCACTGTGTTGTGTGATAACAGGAAGCTTACAAGTAGTACTTACCGTTCTTGTTTGTAGTGTTGCATCCCCATTCCTCGCACTTGGCGTTTAAGTCGCCAGCCAGAACCGTGCGAGGGGCTATTGAGAGCACTGTGTCGAAATAGTACTCTATTAGAGGTCGATTTAGTGCGAGGTACGCGGATACTAAAGCGACTTCCCCTTCCATCGTGCTTACCACGATTGCTACATCTTCGAGGCGCGCGAGACGGGGGAGGGCTCCTATGCGGTGAAGTATCGAACGGCGTACGGCAACAGCGACGCCGCCGCCGCGGTGATGCCTGTCGCGGTCTGTGCGATAAATTGCCATATTGCGCAGCTGCATTTCGTCAGAGCCCCTAAGCCTTGTTTCCTGCAGCAGGAGAACATCTGTGCGATGTTTTCTGCAGAAGAGTTCTATTATGCGTCTCGCGCTAATGTCGATGTGCCCTGAGTGACCGTTGATGCTCCAAGCGGCCACAGCCAGGGGGCGGGTGTTGGTGTCTCTTTGCGTTAGGTTTTCAGCCATTTTGGTTGAACACTTGTTGGCAGAGGGTCTGAAGGAGTGTAGTGAATTGTGCGACCTGCTGTTTCAGTTCAGGTACCTCCTTTCGGAGATCCGCTTCCGATGAGACGGCAGGCGCGTGTTGTGTATGGTGAGGGGCATCCGCGCTAGGCGTGCGGTTCGCCCTCTCTTCGATTCCCTTTCGGGTTGCAGAGATGGCTGCTGCTCGTTCCGCGCGTGCTGCCTGTGCAGGGTATTTGGCCTTCGTTACCTCTGAGAAGGTGATATTTTTGTCAACCTTGCGAGACGGTGACTTAGGATTTTGGTTTGGTTTAGGTGTCTGCTTTGCTGCGCTTTTCCTCGCCTTGCAGCCTGCGTAGTTGGCGGAGTGGTTGCCCTTGCAGTTACAGCAGACCGTTGGAGAACTGCGGTTTCCGCACGACGCTGTCAAATGGCCTTCGCCGCAGTGCATGCACCGGGGACTGACCTGACAGTACGTCCGCGTGTGGGATCACCGGCAGCAACGCTTGCAGAACGGAGCGCTGTCGGTCTGTCTTGCAACCTCTACGTGCGCGGTGCAGTGACATCACTTTCCGGGCAAAGTCCCACTTGCCGTCGTCACCCGGTAGAAGGTTGACGAAATAGACACCAAGCGGAATGAGATTTCCGTTCCGGCGCCTTTTAAGCTGGTGGACGACGGGCCGGGATTTCTCCGGCTGCGCCAAGTCTTCCGCCACCTCCTCCGCCGTCACTTGGGGAGGCGGGCCTCTAACGTAAAGTTTGAGTCCCCGCTCTTCCTTACGTGCATGCGTGAAACGGCCCATCTTTTGCGACTTTATAGGTTCGCGGAGATGTTTATAGGATCGTCCGCATTGCGCGCTTGTAGAGAGAAAAACTCTCCACAGTGCTTTCCCGTAACCGGGAGTTCGCAACCGCGCGTGACCACCTTAAACCATTCGGCGAATTCGCCGTCGGAGGGCACCGCTTCGGTCGCCACCGTGACAGGTAGGACGCGCTTGGACGCCTTCCTAGGTTGGGTGGTGGAGGTGGAGGTAGGGGGCCCTGCGCACTGTCGCGTGGAGGCGACACGGCCGGGGGCGGCGCCCGCGCCTCCGCGGGGGCACCCGTATCCCCATTGCTGGCAATCAGGATTTCCGCCGCTTCGGGCTCGTCGCTCGTCTCAGCCGCGCCATCCACCTGCATCTCGCTCTCGCTGACCGCTAGCAGCGCGAGAAAGCTAGTAGGCGATACGTGGGTGGAGGGCCCCTTGTCATCCGCAGCGTTCGGCTCATCGCCCGAGAGACGGCGCTTTTTGTCTTTGCTGGCAGACGGCGAAGGTACGGGTAGGGGATCCGCTTTTGCGGTTAGTGCAAAGTAGTCCCTAATACCGCTTTTGTCCGCCGCCTTCGAGAGGACCTGCCGTTCGGCAGGTGTTAGCCGGGCGGCAAAGAGCGAGGAGAGGTCGAAAGGGATGTCCGCAAGGCAGTGGTCCGAATCGGCGTACATGAAAGCCTTCAGAGCATTAGCGATGCGCGTTGGTTTCGACACAGTGGTCGTCTTCCCCTTCTCCCCCCCCCCTCGTCCGGGGTTTGCTTCGCGCGGGGTTCGCCCTGAGATGTTCCGCTGCGGGGTTCCCACAACGAAGTGACATGAGGGATTTCTCCCTGCGCGGTGTGAGGTGCGGCGGCGGGCGCCGGGGTAGCGGTAGAGGCGGCGCGCGACGCGGCGACGAACTCGGGAGCAACGGAGACCTTTATGCCGCCGGTCGAGAAAACCCCTCGCCCTGGCGCCTCGGTCAGAGAGCGTGCAAGACCGTGCGCGCTTGCCGCTTGCCTTGTCAGCACTGCCGTTGTCCGTACTTAGGGTAGACCGGACAACAACCTAGAGAGTAGAATTTAGAGGTTTACTTAGTTCTTTCTGAAGAAAGAACGGTATCAGTTATTGTGAAAGGTACTTTAGTTCTTTCATATAAAAGAACGTGTACCAATAGAAGTAAAAAAGGAAGAGAAGAGATTTCTCGACTTACATATGGCGTCCGGTGTGTTACCTGTGGTCAGCAACCAGGCGTCTCCTTCCGCGGGACCGGGAACCAGCCGCAGCGGCGTGAAGTTCCTTCCTTCCTCGCCTGCCTCGCCTTGGCCGGAGCTCTTCTGCTGCTGTCCGCGCGCGTCCACAACTAGCGAACGAATGTGTACGTACGACAACGTGTAAATAAAGGTACTCCGAGGGAGACAGTCGAGAGCTCCAATATCAAAATGTTAAGTCCGAATGAAGCTCCCGATTGGATGATAGTGTTCCCCTCTCCTTCCAACTCGTGTCCTTGAAGTGCAGCTATGTTTAAATCGAAGTTACATGTACAGCTTATTGACTACAGAAGACATGCACAGCACTTTGTGACGACTGCAAGCACTCCACTTACAGTGTATTACGATTTTAATTTGTTTTGCTTGTTAACGTCTTCAAAAAACTGTTAACAGTAGTGCTATAAATTGTTCATTTAATCGTTGAACGCGGTTTAGCAATTAGAATTTAAAAATTTTACTATCTTATTACATGATCTTGCGCACCGCTACTGGCCTCTGGCGGAATGTATTAGAAACAAAGACATCGTAGCGACAGGCGACAAAAGTGATCGTGGTGGATCTACCAAGGTATTATTTAAATTATTGATTTTCTGTACTTGTGTTGCATTAATCTTTACCAGACTGCCAGGACACTGCATCAAACCCTGAAGAAGAGCCTGTAAAAATTTCGTATGTATTCATACACTACTTTTTGTGATATCGATGTCGATTACATGTCGTTGAGTTCACTTTTATTACAGAAGATCATTTTACATTGTTTGTCGATTTCAAATAATAAGTCATTTTAACATTTTCCCGTCATTTTTTGCTGATTTCATCGATTTTAATGTAATTTTTAATGGTTCTTGCTCAAATAATATTTACGCTCCAACTAGAGCCAGATCGACAAGGGATTCTTCGATTTGGAAGAGATCGTACGTATGATTTGGGCGCTAGTGGTGTTCACGGACAGACGGGTAGACAAACAGACAGACATTCAGACGACGGACGGACATTTTGAAAGAAAACACTTTTTCGGTATCAGAGGACCCCAAAATGTGTATTTCCGTTGAAATGTCGAAATTGATTTTCTGCAGCATTTTCCGCAGCAACTTTCTCTATACTACGTATATTACTCCGTGTATACGTATGTATACGAGAAAGTAAAAACTGAAATTTCAATAAATTCCACCCCTACTTATAACATAAAGAGCAAATATAAAGAAAAAATTGGAACGATTTTTTAGAAAAAAAAGTCTGTATTTTGGCTCAAAATTAAACGGAAACTACTTATATTTTTGAAAAATCGAACATGATTTTAATTAAGGATCCGTTATTAAGGAACAGATTTCATTAAGTTCTACCTTCAATATTATAGTTGTGGGAAAACGCCCCAAAAATTGCGCTTCTTCAATTAAAAAAAAAAAATTGTGATTTCAACGAACATAAGATTACCAACATTCTCTTAAGCGTTCTTTACGCTATCCGAAGACAAAGTTTCATCATAAAATTCAGCACCGTTTTTTGAGAAAAATTTGAAAATGTTTTTGAGGCTTCATGTGAAGTACCCTCAAAGCTCAAAATATTCGTTCGAAATTACCAAAACCACGAGATCATTCACATCGACTAGGGAATATCAATTTTGAAGAAAATCGACTGAACGGTTTAGGCGCTCGCGTTGACCACAAACGGATTTTTTGCCGTCAATCGATTTGTCGGTATTAAGAACCAACAAAATATGGATTCTAGTTCCACCACATGTTAGAGGATTGTTTTCTAAATTTAGCAATAAGATTTATCCACTTTTTCGTTACCAGAGCCGGCGAAGTCAGTTTTTCTGACGGAAATTCCATGTTTTCCGGCGCACGATAACGTAACTATCTCTTCTTACAAAGTACTTAGTAAGGCGAGAAAGGAAAAACTGATGTTTTAATAAACTTTTATCTGTTTTTATAGCTATTAACATACCTAGAAATGTTATGAGTGTTATTACTGTCGAGACCAAAAGTTAAAAATCGAGGCGGAGCGTAGCGGAGCCGAGATTATGCGAAAAGTTACTATACTACTGTGATAATAAACACATTAATTTTTTTGCTGCGGCACGTTAGTACGACATTGTGGGGGTGCTGCTTGCGATATATCTATATAAACAATATTCGTGTACCGTGGTTTGAGAAATATGAATGCAAATAATTTTCCTGAACCTAAACAAATGACGTTCGGTTAGAAAATTGGCGCGTTGACTTTCAGTGGCGACACCTTCACATCGTCAGTAAATACGATTACCGGAGCAGAGTTTCATTTGGTGGAATGTGAGGAAAATGGGGTTAATTTCCCTAATTACATTTTTCTAATTATACCATTAATATTACAATTAAGAATAATCCTTCCCCAAAACAATGTGAATTACTTAAGAATTGTATGAATCTGATTTCTTTTGTACATCGCCATGTTTTTTCCTTTACAAACATTTGACTTGTGACGAATCAATGGTTGTTTACGTTGCTGATGTTAAATTTCGTACCATACAGGTAGGTACAAGTGCAGTTAACATACATGCAGAGTTGCATGTTAACAGGGGTTAAAGACACATGTGACCGGTAAAAGTAATTAAAAATAAATAAATCGCTTAACGATTTCGGTTTAAAGTAAAAACAGTTAATACAATTTAATTTTTTTTAAATCACTATTTTTTTCAGCCCTAAGTAAGAGCTAATGTAAAGAGCAATATTCACATTTGACCTCGTCATGGTCTTTTGAGCACGAAAACTTGATTTAGATATTAGAATAGCTTCCCACTTTTTCCATGGCAATAAGTTTTTTTTCAGTTTTTTTATTCCCAACTCCTTGAGAACAGTTTTCGTTTTGGTACAGACATTGTGTGCGATTGTTTTATTTTGAAGAAGGTATGGTGGAGTGAAGAAAGAGACGGTTGTATATTAGCGTAGAGTGGCTTCATTCCTTTAACTTATGCTTGGGTTCTTCATTCACATAATTTGTTAAACATCGCATCGTAGGTTTTCACAGCCGGAGTCAAATCAGAGAGTGTTTCCCGGCAGGTAGAGGTCCAGTTGGCGTTGAAAGCCAAACGTTTCGTCCAGTCTACAGTGGGCAATTTTTTGACGGTGAGGCTGATTTCTAAAGCGTCGAAGCGATGTGTTCGAGACGACAGCCAGTGTTGCCATCTCCCTCCCTATCTAGCCACCTGCCTCGCAATCATAAACTGAGCTGAATGCGCAGGAGGTTCCGCGCGAACTCTGTTATAATTGGAGCTTTGCTCAGTGGAGTGGTTTTATTTTTCTGTTTATAGCACTGTCTCAATAATTACACTAAATTGGTCAATTGAATCTTGTTTTTTTTATTGCAGAAGAGAAAATGACAGCTTCCAGTAATTCTAGTGAGCAACAAGAAGCGTTCGTTCGCTTGGATCTCCTGGAGGTTAGATTCAGCTGCTTGGAGGAATCTGTGAACAGAGCAGTTGGCACCCTGATGTCCAAAGTGGAAGATCTTTTGACTGAGCGGTTTGAAAGAAGAGAAGCCGCCTCCAGCTCTTCCACCCCGTCCGCTGCCGCTCCGTCCACGTCACTGCTCGAGTTGGCGGAACGCGGAGACGGCGAGACCCTGCTGCGGATGCTGGCAGACGAGGGGGTGGACGTTCGATGTAATCCCCCGCGCACAGAGAATGGAGACACCGCTCTGCACGTGGCGGCGCGCGGAGGGCAGCTGAAGGCCGCAATGGTCCTTTTGGGTGCGGGTGCGCGAGTGGACGTTGTGGGCCACCGACGGCGCACGCCGCTGCACTGCGCCGTCGCCCACGGCCACCTGGCGGTCGCCCGCCGCCTCCTGGACGCCGGCGCCAAGGTCGACGCCAAGGACGCAGACGGTGCCACGGCCCTAGAGCTGGCTGCGAGAAATGGGTTCACGGAAATAGTCCGGTTACTTGTAGACAACGGGGCGGAACTCAATGTGAGGAACGGAGATGATGCAACGCCTCTACAGCTTGCTGCTGAAAATGGGTTCACAGACGTAGTTTGTTTCCTCCTGGGGAGAGGGTCAGAACCTAATATGAAATCGGTGACTTCTGCAATATCTCAAAACAATAAGATTTTATTGGAGTTGTTTCTGCAGAAGGGAGTGTCTGTTGATGCGTGTGATGAAAGTGGCAAACCATTATTAGTACAAGCTGCCGAAGCAAAGCACTGGGAAATGGTGCAACTTCTGCTGGAGAAGGGGGTGTCTGCAACGAAGAGCAGGGCGGTGGAGGAGTGCGCCCTTGTGTACGCGTCGGAGGGCGGCCAGGCAGACGCCGTGCACCGCCTCCTGCGTCGCGGAGGCGCGTCCAACGCTCAGCAGATGGAGGCTGCCCTCCAGAAGGCCAAGAGCGCCGCTGTGGTGTGGGCCTTCGTGGACGCCGTGCCTGACCAAGTGGAGGGAGAGGCTGGGGGAAAGGGGCTTATGGGGGCCGCGAAGGATGGGCGTCTGGAGACAATGATAGCGCTGTTGGAAGCTGGAGTGAGTTGGAATTGTGAATGTGCAGAAAATTGGAACAATGGAACTGCCCTTTCCTTTGCCTCTGAAAACGGACATATTGCGTGCGTGCGTGCGCTATTGAGCCGAGGCGTTGACCCAAAAGCCAAGGACACGTGCGGATGGACTCCTCTTCACAAGGCTTCCAGTGCGGACCATGCGGAGTGCGTGCGGGAGCTGCTGGCTAAAGGCGCTGAAGTTAATGCACAGGACAAGGACGGGTGGACTCCTCTCCATAGAGCTGCCCGAGAGGGACATGCGGAGTGCGTGCGGGAGCTGCTGGCTAAAGGCGCTGAAGTTAATGCACAGGACAAGAACGGGTGGACTCCTCTCCACAGAGCTGCCCAAGGGGGACATGCGGAGTGCGTGCGGGAGCTGCTGGCTAAAGGCGCTGAAGTTAATGCAAAGAACAAGGACGGGTGGACTCCTCTCCACAGAGCTACCCAATGGGGACATGCGGAGTGCGTGCGGGAGCTGCTGGAAGGCGCTGAAGTTAATGACGGGTGGACTCCTCTCCGCTGCCCAAGAGGGACATGCGGAGTGCGTGCGGGAGCTCCTGGATAAAGGCGCTGAAGTTAATGCACAGAACAAGGACGGGTGGACTCCTCTCCACAGAGCTACCCAAAAGGGGCATGCGGAGTGCGTGCGGGAGCTCCTGGCTAAAGGCGCTGAAGTTAATGCACAGGACAAGAGCGAGTGGACTCCTCTCCACCGTGCTGCCCAAGGTGGACATGCGGAGTGCGTGCGGGAGCTGCTGGAGGGAGGTGCGGACGTTGGGGTAAAGACCAAAGACGGACACACTCCTCTGCACTGCGCTGCCTCCATGGGACGTGCGGAGTGCGTGCGGGAGCTCCTGGCTAAAGGCGCTGAAGTTAATGCACAGGACAAGTACGGGTGGAGTCCTCTGCACAGCGCTGCCGAAGAGGGACATGCTGAGTGCGTGCGGGAGCTCCTGGCTAAAGGCGCTGAAGTTAATGCACAGGACAAGGACGGGTGGACTCCTCTCCACAGAGCTACCCAATTGGGACATGCGGAGTGCGTGCGGGAGCTCCTGGATAAAGGCGCTGAAGTTAATGCAAAGAACAAGGACGGGTGGACTCCTCTCCACGGCGCTGCCGAATGGGGACTTGCGGAGTGCGTGCGGGAGCTCCTGGCTAAAGGCGCTGAAGTTAATGCACAGGACAAGGACGGGTGGACTCCTCTCCACAGCGCTGCCGAAGAGGGACATGCGGAGTGCGTGCGGGAGCTTCTGGAGCGAGGTGCGGACGTCGGGGTAAAGGACGATGAAGGAGACACTCCTCTGCACTGCGCTGCCTCCAGGGGACGTGCGGAGTGCGTGCGTGCGCTGTTGGCGGCCGGAGCGAGCGCCGCCGAAAGGAACAAGAAGGGGAAGGCGCCACGTGAGCTCGCTTGTAGAGATGATGTACGCAGCGCCTTCAATGGGCAGTAGATGGTAAGCACACGAAGCAATAACGATCCATGAAATACCTACCGCCGTAACTGTACACAGACGAAATTATTATTTGTAGTTCTAGCTATGGCGGTCGTACTGCACCTGGGCACATTTACCAGTCTTAGATGACATCTACTTTACGTGCTTGTTTTTATATACGTAATCATATAAGGAGAAATATGTATAGAAAAAGTAATGTAATGCTGCGAAAAATCTATTTCGAGATTTCAACGGAAATGCATGTTTAAGGGATACCGTAAAAGTATTGTAATTTTTCTTTTCTTTTTTCTTCAAAAAGTCCGTCCGTCGCGCCTCAACCATTCGTAGGATTATTTCAGAATGGATTTTTCCCGGTCGATATGGCCCGACTCGAGGCGCTGCGAGTTTCAAAAACTTTCTTTAAAATTTGGTGGTAGTTTACATAAAGCCCCGGGAACATTTTCAAAATTTTCTCAAAAATGGCTCCAAATGTTTACTTAATTTTCTTGAAAGAATAGAGTAAAATACATTTATGAATATGACACAAATCAGTTTTTCACTATTCTCTCTGAATTTTCGAAAATTGAAAAAGTCTATTTTTTCCAGTCCTCCTACAATTACAAAATTGAAGGTAAGAGATTTTTCCTTCATAAAAAGTTTGTTCTCCATATTTAGTTCTTTCATTATTGTTATAAACATTGTTTTGAAATTTTAGTTGTCGCGGAATATTGCGTGAAATATGTGCAATATTAAAAATAACAAAAACAAAATTTTCTCGAAAACGGCTCCAATTTTTTTCTTTTAACTTTTGGTATGAATTTGAAGAATGTACTAAATGTGCTCTATAAGATAACATAATGGGGATATTGCTCTATTTTGTTGTTTCAAAAATTACAAAAATGTATTTTTTTACTTGTCTCTTACGTCGTTAACATTTACATTAACGTCGATTTGTTTACTTTATTGCAATTACAAGTATATGTGCCTTAAATTATGGCTTATAAAGTTTTCATGCAAATTCAAAACTTTTCTGTGAAAACGAGCTCAAATTTCCACATTTTCGCAAACGCTCAAACACAATGTTCTCAAAAACGGCTCCAAGTTTTTCTTCAAACTTCTCGTACGGATAGTGCTAATAGCACTGTTTATGATGAATAAAACTTAATGTTGCTGTTTTTTGTTTTTGTTTTCAAAAAATATACAAAATGTTTTTTGAAAAATCTCTCACGCCATTGAAATGTACATTTCCAGTGCTAAACTCTCTTTGAGAGGATCTTACTTTATACTGCTCCGGTTGTTTAATGTGGTTATAAATAGCACTCATACATTTTGGTTTATGAATGTGTGTGAGGGGGAGAGATTCCCCATTTGTCCATCATCCACATTGTGACCGCTCACATGTATTTTTCTTCCAGGTTTTCTCTTATTTGTTTTCAATTATATAAACGCACCTCGGTAGCATGAAGACAATTTATTGAAATATTAGTCGAGAGTTGAACGTTTTATATGGTTTTGGTACAATATTTATTTTTCTCCGATAAAAGCAAAGGGACAATAAAAGATAGTTATATTTTGTTAAACCTTATGTGTGTTGTTCGTCATTCGCCTGTAGGTCTGTGTAGAACTCCTGGTACATCAAACCAACCCCTGAAGCCATTGTATTCTTGGTTTTTCTAATGTGGCATCTGTGGGCAGTATCTTCAGGATTAAATTCGGCACGACTTTTGGCGTCATTCTCAGTCTTGCCACTAGAGTCTCTTGATCTGCAGCACTACTTAGTTACGGTCGCGATCTTGCGACATCTTGCGGCAGGACCAAGAAAGGCGGAAAAAGTCGTGCCGAATTCCATCCTGGAGATACTACCCACTGATGCCACAATTAAAAACAAGTATAGGGAGTAATTTACGAAATATACATTTTTCTACAACGGCAATTCTTGTGCTCTGGCAAGCGCTGCGCGATAAGGTATCAGCCCAGCGCAAGTGACCTCCCGTGCTGGCGTGGTGGACGCGGTCGTGACCGAAGCGAGTGCGCTGAGGTAGTGAGGGGTTACAACATGCCATTGATTATATCTATTGAAAAATGAGATTTCTTCGTGAAATTAGTAATTTGAGGACGATTACAGAAAGTACAAAATGTAGAACAGTTGAAAAATGGTATTAAGAAAAATTACACCTATTGTCATTCCAGGAGTAGTGCGATGTAATAGGATATCACAAGGTCTATGTGTTTTTTCTTACTTCCCAGAAATAGTGTTTTTTCAAACTCATGCATTCTTTGATGAAACTAAGAAATATATTTCATTCTGTTCAATTGACGTAGGTGTAATAATAAGATGTGGTTTAACAAAGTTTCTTGTGGATTGAATACATCCCTGTAACTCTTGACTTATTTGATTGTTGTCGATGCATACGTATGGCAACTGGTGCACTTCCTCCCCACTTGGAGTTTGTGAAGATACTCAACGCCTTCAGATTTGTATATACTCGTATCGCAGTCTAGGCATTCGCGGAAGCAGTCCCGCACCACATAAACAGTCATGACAACGCTGTCTTCAGAAATACAGCTACGACAAATATTTTGTATGATGTATCGTCTCAGAATACATTCTCAGTCAGGAAAAGAAAAAACCTTTTTCAATGTATTATCACATCTTAAAAAAGGGCCAGACGCCATACATATTTTGCAACGAACTGTCAACTTCGGAAAAATTTGCTTGTGAAATTCATTCTTCCAACCGTGATCGAACTTGGGACACCCTTCGATCCAGGGGAGCAGCGGGTTACCAATCGCTTGCTGGTAGAACCGCAGTTGTCTGTGATTGGCGCAAAATCGCAAGGGGTAGAAAGGTCGCTGTGTCAGGGGCGGGACCTAGTTTGTTGATGTATGATGCGGAAATATATTTCCCTGCCGAAGGAGAGATTTTGCCTGCGTCGTACGTCATGACGAAAATATTTCGGAGCGGGGATTTTTCGTCCAGAATTACTGTCAATACACCAATGAATATTTAGCATTTTAGCAACAATTATACTAATTTTTCGCAATCAATTTGTAACTCTTGCCAAACTATTTTAAAATGTTCATCTCGGGCAAAATTTCGGAGCCTTCCCGGCCATTCTAGCTCATTTCCGATTTGTTTATAAAATTGTAAATTGTTGCAAAATTGGTAATTTGCTGTTTTACTCTGTGGAAACTCTTCTCTTTATATTGATTTCATTACTTATTAACTTTTATTGTATATTACTAGAAAAATTATCACACAATTAGATAGATAATTTATTTAATCTGCTTTGGGCGTTAAGTCCGGTGGCAAATTCTTTACACTTACTATACATCTAATACCTTAATATAATAAATACTAAAAATACATACAATTCAATACACAGAACAAAATTATTCCATTTAAGGCATGCCTACTAAATGCAGAGGCCCTTCACAGACTACTGATCCTATCGCTTACACTATTATTTGAATTTAATCTTAACCTAAAAGTGTTGATCTTTCTGGGATAAGTCTCGATTAGTGCTGCAGGCAAGCTATTCCATGACTCAATAGCCCTATTTACAAAAGAGTAATTTTCAACATCAGTTCTCTGTTTCCTTGGACGTATTTTTCTAATATGGTCGTGACGTGCTAAGTAGACGGGTTCATGCATTCTTTCCTGAATTTTCTCCATGCCGTATTTTTCACTAACGCTTTGTAAAATATACACAACCTTGCTTTTTCCTTACGGCTTGCCAATGATTCCCACGACGATACTTTATGTATTGATTCCCACGACGAGTTTATTTGTTCCCTTCTATATGGATCCCAACACGCTGCTCCGAACTCTGCCGTGTCCTGCGTGAGCTACATCTTGCGGCAGCTACACGCGACAGCTTCAAGCGACAAATTTCAAAAACACAGTATCATGCGCCCGTCTTGCGTCGGCGACGTCCGCGACGAAGCGACGGAAGGGCTACAAGCGGCGCACACTGATCAATTTCGCGTCGCTAGCTCGACAAAAATACAAAAATCAACTTTCTTGAAAAAGGCTAAAATTTCTATAACTCCGAAGAACATTAACCAGGCCACACGAAAATGTATTTGAGAAAACACCGGCAACAATAGGCACGATGTGGCAACGTCCAGAAGTCGGCCGTCCGAGCACTTGCGCTCGTGTTATCTCCAGTCGTGATTCAGCAAGCTTCTGATTATGTGTCTTTACTGTTCTCTGCATGCTGAAATTCGACTGCATCGACATGGAACATTGTGGCACAGGTATGTCTCTCTCTGGTAACACAAATTATTGAAGGTATTTCCCGAAATTATACTGATAAAAAAATTATTTTAACACTATGTTTTATGTACATTGATTTTACGTGATTCAAATTTTGTGTAGCTCTACAAAAAAAAGCTCATTTATTCTCGCGTTCAAAATTGTACTGACTCGTTACCACACATTTCTTCTCTGAGCTGGTACAATATTTCGTACAGCCATCCGCAACTTTGTGAGATATGCTCTTCTTTTGTAGGAACTTCATTCTCGCGCGGCGCTATCACTCGAAGGGAACTGTTCGAGTTCGTGCGTAGAGGAGTTGGCGTTCAGAATGTCACGACACTTGAAAACAAAAATTATTTATTTAATTACATTATATCAGAATTGGGACTTGACAAAGTGCCGAAGTCAATTGAGGAGGAAATTCACAAGAAAATCAGGACATTCTTTTACAATCTCGCAAAGCGTTGGAAACAGTGTCACTGAGTAGAAACAAAGCTGTCTAGTAAATTTTCTGCATGGCTCAGTGAAGAGTTCAGTGATTCCGGATGTTCAAAAACCCCCACAACGCGACGAGGGAGGCCTAAGAAGCTCTTTCACGAAAGCAGCGAAAGAGGAAAAAAGCGAAAGGTCAGCGACATGTTATCAGAAAGAAGCTCCTCTGAATAGTCATTTGCCGCTTAGCGCAGTTTCAGATTAAGTGGTCAAAGGAATGTTGCCGATGTCATAGAACAGGCGTCAACTAGTACTCCTAGAACCCTGGGTAGAATGAAGTGCGCAGCAGAACCTAATGTAGCACAGCCAGAATGCTATTCACCAGAAGAAGCACTAAGCTTAATATTAGACATGAAAATGACTCGCAACGCATAACACTAAGAGAAGGGGCGCTCCGAAAAAAATGTACTCTCTATCCTCCTTACTACAAAATCTTGGAAGCTAAAAATCAATGTTATCCGGATAATTCGGCTGTTATTCTAACTGATTCTTTGGCTCAAATTAACCTTCCGGACATTCTTGATCTCACTTTAATGCGTTTGTGCAAAACCGAGGAAATCATTACTGATATTTTGAAAATTTGTGATGGAAAAACTGAGAAAAACCTGCAAATGATTTGGAAACGGGGTTGTGATGGAAGTGGAGGTCACAGAACCTACAAGCAACATTTCTCGGAGGGGGAAACTGTTGCGTCAGACGCGGATACGTTCATTTCAAGCGTTGTCCCTCTGCAAGTGTCCGCAAGAACAGCACATTCTGACGAAATTCTCTGGGACAATCCTAGAAAATATTATACTCGGTACTGCAGACCGCTCCGTTTCCAATTCATCAAAGAAACGTCCGCAACAATCAGGGAGGAGTTTCAGCGGATAGATAACACAACTCAAACCTACATTTGTAACAATTGGGGAATACAAAATTGAAGTAAAACACGTTTTAATCAAAACAATGGTAGATGATAGTTTACTCTAGCTTAAAAAATACCTTCTCTCAGCAAGTGTGTTATATTTGTGTTACCTCGCTAAAAATTATGAATGATTTAGAGGAAGATGAAAAACGCGAATGCAAGAAAGAAAGCTTTTCCTTTGGTCTTTCTCTTCTCCACGCTCGTATAAGATTCTTGGAGTGCTTATTGCACATTTCTTATAAATTGGAAGCTAGAAAATGGAGGTCAGTTGGAGAAAAAGAAAAGGCAGATGTTGAACGCAGAAAAAAAGAAATTCAGACTAAATTTTGGAGCGAGATGCATTTGATTGTAGATGTGCCAAAGCTAGAAGGTGGAAACTGAAATGACGGTAATTCCGCACGGCAGTTCTTTGAAAATCCTGAAAAGTCATCTGAGGTAACAGGAATTGACTGTGAACTAATCGAGAGGTTCTCAACTATTCTCTCTGCCATGTCAAGTGGGCATCCAATAAATGTGTCGTCATTCAGGAGTTACACTTACAAAACAGCAGAATTGTATGTTAGTCTCTATCCATGGTTCCTTGTGCCTGTCACACTGCACCATGAAATTTACTAATACATTTAGGAAAAACCTTCACAAATGTTAATGTAAATTGATACTATTAGCATTAACCATCCATAGGGCGCAAAGCGGCACGCAGTTTGAAGTAGATTAGACATGGTTTCACATAACCAGAATTTTACTCCATTTTTTATTCCAATCTTTGTTTTGGAGTTTATGCTTTAATTACAAAACATATTTCAAAAGAAATATTTTAGGATTATTTCAAAATGAAGAAAAACATAGTCAATTAAGTGTCTTAGATAATCAGACTACTTTTCGTATTGTTCCATGTCCTTTAAAACTAAGTATATTTCGAAGGCGCATCTCTGAATGCTGCATGCGCCTGCTCGTGGGGGTGCCAGTGACGAGGATGGTGAAAGTTAAAGGATGTTTATTTAGTGTTACCTCATTTTGTTTGGCCAAAGAGTGATTGCCGTTTATAATCGCGACAAACATCTACACTGAATTTTTTCGCTAAATATTGCTACAGTGCAACAGTCAGAATAGACGTTATTCGTGTATCAGCTTATTTAGATTAATCTTCTAAGTGTCTAAGCCAAATTTCGCATTTCTAGGCCCTCCGGATTTCGAGAAATGATTTTTGTCCACCTAGCGAAGCAAAATTGATCACTGTGCGGCGGCGTCCGAGATTCAAACGTGGTTGAATCTTGTCGCTACTTGTCGCCGCTTCTCGCTGTGTCGCGTGTATAGTTTCGCTGTTTTGGTCTTCAATTTCCCATTTCAAAGATGTCGAATAACTGGAATGTTTAACTGAAGATGTGAAAAATACAAGGGAATTGTGGAACAAGAGATTGAATAACTACCACAGTAGAAATGTGAGCGGTGAAATGTGAAAGGAAGTGACGAATGCACTGAAAATAATAAATAAGTTTGTTTTTTATTGATTAAATTACGTTAATTTATATTATTGAATATGTCAGATGCTAATTATATTGCGTAATACATCACAATGTATTATATACTAGTATTCGTATAGAAGTAAATGAGGTTAGGTTTCTATTGTAACCAAACCGGCAGAGCTATTGAAATAATTGCAAATAGTATGTCTTATTTTACGGGCTTCTGGTGAGGGAGAACTAATCGAAATGATTGAAGGCGTTGTCATTGTCAACAATATTATTTATTTCAATAAGAGCAGCTTTCGATGGCTTAGCCATCATCATCAGTTTTCTGATACAAGAAAAATATAAAATTAGAATTAACAGTTACATAATTTAAAAAAACATCTTAAGAAATGAAAGGAGAAGAATTAAAGAAAAGAAAAGAATGAAAGAAAGAAGGGGGCGAAGAGTTAGATCTTTATAATATAAATAATTGACAATAAATTTTTATATAAATATAAAAATTAGAATTAACAGAGTTACATAATTTAAAAACATCTTAAGAAATGAAAGGAGAAGAATTAAAGAAAAGAAAGAATGAAAGAAAGAAGGGGACGGAGAGTTCGATTTTTTTGTATTATAGTAGTTTTTTAAATTTAAGCAAGAAAATGAATGAAATATACCTGTACAATTTTGAGAGAGAAAATACAAAAAGTAAGTTGAGCCGTTTCTTACCTGCTGTCTGGAAGGCACAAAAACGACTGCGCGGGTTCGGCCGGGCCTAGCAGCTGTGCTACCGGCTGTGCGGTGGGGGAGGAGGGTTAATGGCCTGGGTGCGGTGCTGTGTTGTGTCACCCCCGAAGAGTGTGGTGTGAGGGTGGTGTCAAAAAGTAATTTTAGCAGAGGGGAGTGGTTGAAGTTTATGTTTACATTCAGTAGGTTACTATTGAGATGGATGTGAAGGTTTTCCAATGTTAATCTGGTATGATATTGATTTTCTAATTCCAGTATGTGAATGTCTGTGTGTGTATTGAATGTGTGGCCTGTCTGAAGTAAATGATTGGCAAAGTGAGATTTGCAGGTGTTGTGTTTCCAAGCGTGTATATGTTTTTTTATTCTTGAATTGAAAGTTCTGCCTGTTTGACCTATATATTTTGCTTCGCAATCGTGGCAATGTAGTGCGTAGACACCGCAGTGTTTTGTATGAAACTTTGATACCGGCTTTGTGTATATTGTGTGCGACTTTTTCTGAAAGTTAAACCTACTAACTGGCAGAGTGAATATCTGTGGAGAGTTTGTTGAACATAACAAAAATCGTGAATGTTTCTTTTGAAACATTGCGGCTGTGGCTGTCGCAGCCTCCTGTCGCTTACGTAGGACACCACGCGCTCTTTCGCGCGGCATCGCAACTTCTCGTTTGAAGCTGACGCAAGCTATCGCTTGTCGCCGCCGCCGATTGTAGCTCACGCAGTACACGGCATAACACCGGGCGCACAATGGTTGTGTGAGCTAGTTCTCTTGATTTACTGCTTCCCTTCCTCAACTCTCGCATTACAAAGTGTAAAGATTTCCATGCCTTCCCAACAGTAAAGTTGACGTGCTCCCCTCATCCAAATTGTTCATCAATTATCACCCCCTGATATTTACAACTAGTTACCTGTGCAATTATCTTGCCCGCAAGCAAATACTTAGCTGTCCCTTTATTTCGACTGCGCGTAAAACTAACCATTTTGCATTTATCCGGATTTATCTTCATTCTATTCATTTCCGTCCATTCTTTAAGCATCGCAAGTCTCGCTGTAATTTATCCTGATCAGATATGTTCTCGATCTTTCTGTAAATAAGGCAGTCGTCCGCAAAAAGTTTAATTTTTGAGCATATTCCCTCTACTATGTCATTACGTACACTAAATATAATAAAGGTCCAAGTACACTCCCCTGCGGAACCCCGGACGTTACACTCTTTCCGATAGGCTATTTCCCACCCTCACTCGTTAGTGGCGGTTATTTAGAAAATCCTTAATCCATAGTATTACTCTCAAGTCTAGCTCTATTCTGTCTAATTTTTCAATTATATCAGGGGGGACAAGATCAAAAGCCTTCGTACAGCCGCATCGATTCTATCACTTTCATCTAGTGCATCCGCGATATCTTGGCAAAAGTTATTGTTTGACTTTCACACGAGTAATCGTTTCTGAAGCCATGCTGCCCCAAATAGCCAATTTTCTTTACTCCAAACGTTTCTAATGTACTCAGCGATTAGATGCTCCATCGAGAAACACCTTTATTAATGGGAACTACAAATGCTTCTTTCCAATCCTGAGGAATACTTGAATTATTTAAGGTAATATCAAAAAGTCGTAACAGATATGGAATCATGGCTTCACCTCCTGCTTTCAATAAGTCTCCCGAAATGTCGTCCGGACCCACTGATTTATTCTTTCCAATTCTCGCTATTCTTTTTCGAAGATCACGTCGTCTAGTAATCATTCTTTCTCCCGACCCGTTCAAAACAGATTCGTTTCAAAACAAAACGTCATTTTTAGCTGCAAATACCGAACCAAAAAAAAAGAATTAAAGAGTTCCGCTTTGTCTTTGTCATCTGTAATTTTGTTTTCATTTGCATACATACAGGAATGTCCTCCCTGTTTCCCTCTCGTCTTTTTACGTATTTGAAAAACTGATTTGCCCCCTGCTTAGACTAGGATAATATATATTATAAAAAATTTTCTTGTGCGGTCAGTTTCTCTTGGAGAAGCACTCTAGAGAGGATCTTGAATGTTTTCCTATTTTCGAAACTTTTCCCGCGCTTTCCTTAAGCTTTTCTAACTTTTGATTTCAGTTTTCGTATCTTCATTATAGTACTCGGGATCTGGGTTCTTTTTAAGATATTTCTGCGGTACGAAGCGCTCTCTTCCCTCATCACAATTTTTTTATAGTTCCCCAGATTTCCTCTCCGATGCTTCCCTTACTACACCAGTCCGAATAATTTGCTCTCAGAAATTCCCGAAAAACCTTCGCATTTATCTTATGATAGTGATAGACCTTTGTAGGTTTACAACCTTCAACCCGAGAAACATTTACTGCTATTTCTAAGAGAATGGTCAGTAATCCCTTGAATTACTACACAGTTATCAAGCAAGTCCTCTGGTCGGATTAGAAAGGCGTCCAGCAGTGCCCCTTCCCTTGTAGGTTCCCGCACAACTTGGGTGAATCCGTTTTCCCAAACCAACTCATTTATACTGTCTTGCGCCCCTCCCCTATGAGTCACCTCGCCCGTCCAGTTAACATGAGGAATATGTAAGCCCTCCGCAATTATGAAACGTTTATTCTTATCATTTTCTATACGCGTTAGCTCACTAAGTTTATTAAGCATTTCTAAATTTTCATTTAGAGATCTGTATGCATCTATTATTTCCAATGTTTGAGGGTGTACATTTGATTTCTACACGTAACATCTCGAATTCCGCATCTTTCCAGACCTCTTCAAACTAGATTTAACACAAATAAACGTCCCACCCCCCGCGTCCATTTCTCTCCTAAAAACGGCATAATCATCGCGAAATATTTCTGCATTAGAAATTTCAGGTTTAAGCCATGACTCCGTACCTATGACATCAGGGCAATACTGATCTATCAAATTCCAAAGTTGTTCATACTTGTTAACTAAGCTTCTACAATTTACCTGCAACACCAATAGAGACTTACCCTTCTCATCCACCGCTACGCATTGTCAGGCCTGGCTCTGGTCCTCGCATGGCACTCGAATGGTCAGGCTCAGACTAGAGATGTTCCCCGGCCTTCCCTCGCACCGATTCCTGAGAACAGCCGCCCAAGACTAGCTGCTCCTCTCCGATTTAAATGCAGGCCGTCTCGTCCAAAGCCACTTCTGGGTCCAAAATCATCCCTCGTGCCATCTCGAATCCAAGAGTTCGCGTCCACAAACATTCCACTTCTTTGTTCTGCCATTCACCTTGCTGATGTACCTCCACGCGATATCTCTCCTCCGTAGCACACCACTTAGAACGATCTTAGCATCTGGGAATTTCTTCTGCGTTGGCTGGACCAATTCGTATATTCCTCTCGTTAAGAAGTCCACATTTCTGCTCTTCAGATAGTTTGTACTGACATGCGGAATCATTATACACGCTGCCCTTGAACTGCTTCTCTCTACATAACCTTTTCATTTGTTCTGTCCTTATCCGTGGCAAATATTCTACTTGTACATTTTCACCATTACCTACATGTCGCACGATTGAGTCGCCGATAACAAGTACTTCACACTTACTCTTCAGATCTGCAACCTCTCCCGCAACAATGTTCTCCCCATTTGTTCCTGCATTTTCCTCTTCCTCCGTACTAGATGAGTTTCTCGATTCCACCTCTTTTTCTAAAAACTGCTCACCAATACTTAACTTCCAGCTCCTTGTTCCTAAGTGTCAGCTCGCAAATGTTTTTCTGCGGCTCCGGTAGTTCTGCCTCCAACTTTTGGAAACGCCTCTAATTCCTTTCGCACTTATTGCACTTGTTTCCGTCTTCCACGCCGGGACCAGGATTCGCTTGGACACCTCCAAGTAACAATAAAGT
Organism: Teleogryllus occipitalis; assembly: GCA_011170035.1. Taxonomy (NCBI): domain Eukaryota; kingdom Metazoa; phylum Arthropoda; class Insecta; order Orthoptera; family Gryllidae; genus Teleogryllus; species Teleogryllus occipitalis. The sequence goes on along the minus strand of BLKR01000048.1, from coordinate 233,762 downwards.
GGCGAGAATCGCAGCACACAACAATGTTGCTCCAAGACTACCAATATTACTATTGCATGCAAGCGTGCCAACCTTGCTCCCCAACTCCCAACTCTCACGCTGTATACCGTTAAGCAGCAGCCTTTCACTTCTACCTGCGGAGCCTCCCGGAACACGTGCGCACCCTTCGACAACAAAGCACAGATTTGCAAAAGCTGGAAATTAATTATAAATTTGTGAATGTTGCAATTTTTATTGTTTCATCTGAATGGCGTTTAAACGCGATACAAACTTCGGGAATCCAAATTTCGAAATCCAGTCGCCTTGGGTCGATAGCCTATAAGAGATATATCAATAAAGTAAACATTATTTATTTCGACATAAGATGTTCAGCACGAGCAATAGAATTAGTGGATTGGAAAAAGTTTAATTATATTTTTCACATAATCCAAATATACTTGTGACATTAATTGAATATTATCTTTGAATGCAAAACAACTTCAGTACGTGAACGAATATTACGAAACCGAGAAGATGAAGTGTGCGACGGCGGCTCCAGGTTCAGAAAAAATATTTGAGGTTGGGAAGTTGTGGTGAAGTAATAGTGTTCAAATATCAGTGTTTATGAAATTTAACATTTTAGCAACAATGAAACTAAGAATTTAATAATTATTTTGCATTTCTTGTCAAAATTGTTATTTTACAATATTCACCTCGGAGACAATTTGGGGACCCTCCCGGGCCGTATAGCACACATTTCTGAATCGTTCATAAAATTGTTAATTGTTGCAACATTGTTATTTAGCAGTTTTCTGTTCTGGAACATCAGGGAACCTTTCTCACTTCTGAATTGCAAAAATCGGAAATTGTTTGTAATTTTCCAAATTTTTTTATTGACTTTTCTAAACTGCCTTTAAACGAGATTCACAATTTCGCAATCCGATTGGCGCTATCGCCTTGCGTTTCTGAGGTATGTAATTGTATGCAAATTAACATCTCACGACAACTTATCATTGTCGTGAGTCAATCCTTTCGCAGCTCCCACACAAGACTTCTCTTCAAGCCGATTTGCAAATGCAAAGTGCACAATTTTTCCATTCGACCCTAACACGACTATGCTATTAGAAACTACCTTCAGAATACAGGTCGGTTGTTTGAGGCTATTGCTTGTCGAGACATCCTAAATGAAACATATAAGCATTTTTTTTTTCATTCCTGAATGCCAGATGTCGATTTAGCCGTGATCGCTAAGGCATTGTACATTCCTGGCCAGGGTGTACACATGACGGGTCGGTTCGAATCATCTAAAACCGTGCTTAGTTGCTATATGCCTGTGGTTAAGTCGGAGGGAGAGGCCGGTGTAAAGCAAACGGTAGTTGGTCCGTACCGAAGTTGACGGGGCTACGTTATAACGGTTTTGCTTTTTCTAGAATAAACGCTCATATAACCAACGGTTTGCGCTTTGGAGCGCTCTAGTAGTTATTCATCCTAACCATTGTTAGGATGAATAAGTTAAAATTTCGTTGCGCCTTAACGCATCTTTAAGCCCTTCTGGGGGCATTAAGCGCTTGGTATAATCCTCCTTTGAATCTGTGGCCTTTATATCATTGTTAATAGGGAGTTTTTGCACGGCGAAGCATAAAAGCAATCAACAGTATTATCGGTCTTTGCGCATGCGCAGTTCGAATTTCCCATCACTTGTGCATCTACATATGCGCAGAAGACACGGCAATCGATTGCGAAACATTATGCCATGCGAGGTCCCTAGAATTAGAAGAAACTGATCGTGTTTTGCGTCCTTTGCACCTGTCGTCGTTTTCGACGCTTTCGCCGTCTACGTCCTTTTCGGTCATTTGTCATTTCTTCCCTTTAGTCCCTTTTATCTTTTCTTCCTTCCGTCCATTTCCTTATTATTCCATTGGATTATTATTTACTATAGTTTACCATATTTGCGTGTGCAGCCAAAATTTCGCATTTTCACCTCGTGTTTTTTAAATTTATTATTTTTTTAAGAATTAACATAGCTAAGTAAATATAACTATACATATGTATGTACAGACTTATATGCTAACCTTAAATATAATCTTACTTGATATTACAAGGGGGAGGAAATCCCTTTTCGGGTCCTCAGTCTGGATCAAATCAACTTTTTTTAGGAATATGTATTACGGATATTTGTTTTTGATTCGGGTTTGGTAATTGGGGTTTTTGGCGAGTTTGAAAGGTGATAAGGCTAGGATTTGAGGTAGGTTATGATAAAAGTTGGTGGCCAGATATGTGATGTATTGTTCAATTGGTTCCAAATTAAATTCGTTGTGAAGTTGGTTGTTAGTTATATACCAAGGGGCATGAGCAACTATTCTTAAGAGTTTATTTTGCAGGACTTGTAGTTTATGGATGTTAGTTTTGGCAGAATTGATCCAAATTGGGCTGGCGTACAAAATTAATGGTCTTCAGTCTTGTAAATTGCTATGGCAGATTTATAATGTATTGGGCTGTTTCTGTAAATAGTAGGTCGTAGCTGTGCCAGATTTATTTTAGCTTGGGTCACTTAGGCATTTATGTTTTCCCCAAGTTAACTTGGTATCAAGGTATAAGCCTAAATATTTTACAGGTTTATTGGGGGTGAGAGAGGGTTTATTAGAGTGAGAGGGAGTGGAGGAGAATGGGGTAATAAAGTAAATATTTTAGCAGCGGTCTTGTTAGGATTTAGTTGGATTGTAAGTTTAGCGGCCCATCTGTCTATTATATATTTAAATAAAGTTGTCATTGGGTTCTTAACTCAGTGAGGGTTGTGCCAGAGGCAAATATGGTTGTGTCATCGGCAAAATGCGCGATCGTGATTATATTAAGTGTGGGTAGGTCAGCGACATAGAGCTTGAATAGGGTGGGTGATAACGGAGAGCCTTGGGGAAGTCCAGCGTTTATTGTTCGTGGGTTTGATAAATGATTGTTAACACTGATACCCATTTACAGAGAATTGCTCTTGGTGAGTTACACTACATGCACCATATGGATTTTCCTCGGCCCTCACATGAAAATTATGCACATTAATTGTTTCAGTTCTTGTAAAACATATTTCACCTGACCAGAGAACGAAATTTCTGGTTTTCTTTGCTTTGGCGCAAGAAATGCGTAGAGAATTGAAAACGCCGTTATAAATCTCTTCAGCGCAAATGCTGCGCCAGCTGGAAACGCAACAGTCGTAGTCTCTCCGCGTAAATTGTTTGCCAGACGAGGGGCTGTTGGCCTCGCGCGCTCTTTGCCTTGCGCTCGCTTCCGGGGCTTCTCGGATAGAATTATTAGCAACTGAGTTTTCCAGAGAAGTGGCGAGCCCTAACGCGAGGTAAAGTCGCTCACTCACTTGCTGTGGCCCATGTTACAAGAGTTCAAGCTCATAGTCCAAAGTTTAACTTTAATTATTTACAAAATTAAACGATGAAGACTATCCATTTTGGCAAATTCAGTCCGTACATGACATGAGATAAGATTCCGGCGTATTAACAACGAGGACTGAATCGCCCTACACATTATTTATTTATGTGTACAATTGCTTCAAATGGGGTCTTATAAATTTTCTCGAAAATCTCTTTAAGTTTTCTGTGAAAATGAGCTCAAATTTCCGCAATTTCAGAAATTTTAAAACGCTACTTTCTCCAAAACGGCTCCAAACTTTCTCTTCAAACATTTTGTATGGATGATGCTAAATGTACTGTTTGAACATTAAAACCATTTTGCTGTATTCGTGTTTTCTAAAACAATTACGCAAAAGTGTTTATTTTAAAATATAGATCACGCCATTAACATACACATTTCCAGCAATTTCTATACATTATTGTATTTGTGGGTGGAAGTGATTCAAATAATTACCAATTAAGATTCCAAAGCTCTAAAAGTTTTGTGAAAATGCTTCAAATATCTCATTTACAGTATCGTTTAAACGACATTTTCCTTAAAAAAGGATCCCATTTTTTTAACGTAAATCTCAATCAAAGACGAAGTTTTACTCTTCTATAATATTCTTAAAGTAATATTTCGGTTCTACAATTAAAAAACCGAATAATGAAAAAAATTAACTTTGGGCGGCTATAGATGGCAGCTGGCAAGATGATGGGGTAAGACCGAAATGCTAGCGCAGACCAAAGAAATTACAAAACTGACTAGTACGCTTAAGTCTGTGCCATTCTGTAACACCACTGTTGCTTTCTCGTATACGTATGTATATACGGAGTAATATACGTAGTATAGAGAAAGTTATATGTTATAAATCGATTTCGGTGAAGCTACAATTTTAGATCTCATGTCGAAGAAGGGTTTTTTTAATAGCTTCTGTCAGCACTAGCGCCTAAAAGCGTAGGATTTTTTCCAAACTGAATACTCTCCGGTCGATCTGGCCTCTGCGGTTTTGAAAAACGTTCATTAATATTTTCAGATACTTTAGTGTACATAAAGCTTCTGGAACATTTTCAAAATTTTCTCAGAAATAACTCTAATTTTTTTCTTTGAATTTCTTGTGGGATTGGCGTTTATAAAGGTGGCATATTTCCGATATTCACTGTTAACTGAATTTTAGAAAATTGAAAAAGTTTCACATGTTTTGGCGTTTTCCTTCAACCACAAAATTAAAGGAGAGATTTTGTCTTCAAATGAAATTTTTCTCGATAACTACAGTAAAATCAAAGTCAGAGTCGATCGGGACACAAAAATCTCCGTTTTAGGGAGATTTCCGTTTTATGCAAGGTTGTCCATTTTATGACACTTGTGATGTTGACATTTCTGCCCTGAAAGTAGTAAATTACATGACTATTATAATTAACAAAATACCTCAACATTATGGAATGGTATTTATGGAAGAAATCACCAATAAATGAATATTAAACGCTCTTCATTGACAGCTACTGAGTTAAAAAGTACACACCTTTCTGGATGTATACGCACTACTTGCTATCTCTTTCAATGTACAATGTCTTTCTGATTACCCAATACTATGTCTTTCTGATTACCCTCGCATGAACTTGAGTAATGCATATCTGGTCGAGAAGTCATGATTTTCAACGCGGAGCAGGGAGACGTGAGAATAGAAGCCATGACCGTACGCCTTCCCACGCTCAGAGTCCGGAGAGAGTGCATTCCCCTACGGCCTACGTCTTGAGAGACAAGCGATCCCAAAGTGAAATTCCACGCGGACAGCTGAAACTCCTCTCCTTCAATGTCCGACTGCCACAACCAAATCGCGTGTCACAAAGGTAGAGAATTTAAAACAACAATGCAGATGCATGAATTTCATTAAAAATATTGCACGTCTTTCTGACAATTGCATTAAATTCACAGGAATTCCATCTTTTAAAGTTTTTTTTTCTGCAAAACATGAAAAACCGTTCCGTTTCCGCGTTGGAAAGATTCCATTTTATGCTGTGTAAAATGCTATTTAATTTCACGGGCCGGAGAATTTTTTTCAGTTAAGGCGGGTTTCCGGCTTGTACAGGTTCCGGGGTAGACAGATGTTACTGTATTAGTTCTTTCATTAATGTCATATACCTTTTTTAAAGTGTAGTAGTTTCCCGCAAGATTGCGTGAAGTAAGTGTAGTATAAAAAAATAAATATGTGCAGTCAAAAACAAGAAGTTCTCAAAAACGGCTACAACCATTTTCTTTGCACCTTGGTATGGATAGTGGTAAATGTACTGATAGCAAATGTACTGATGTACATAGTGGTAAATGTAGAGATAGCATATATGGCCTTTTGCTCTACTTTTTTTCGAAAATTACAAAATTGTAATTTTTTTACTCGTTTCTCACGTTAATATTTACATTAGCAGCAATTTGTTACTTTATGCATTTATTTTTATGAAAATGTCGTGTGACCTCCAAAGCTCGTTTTCATCCAAAACTTTAGGTTACTCCGAGAAGCTTCATAAAAAATTATTTGAAGTAAATGTGCTCACAAATGTAACGTAGTTTACGAAATGCCCGTAATGTAAATATTGGCATAAGATATTTCAAACAAACAAAACACTTATTTTTAATTTTTCAAGAAACAAAAAGAATACTAAAAGCTGTATATGTGTCATGTTATTAAGTCAATTTAGCGTCATCTTTACAAAAAAATTGAGAAAATTTGGGTCCATTTGTGAGAAAATGGCGTTTCAATGTTTCTGAAAATACGGAATTACGAGCTTTTTCGCAGCAAACTGAGTTTTCTAAGAAATTCGTAAGACATCATTTGAAGCACTTGTTCTCAATATTGTAACGATGTAAACTCACCGGTAATGTAAATATTAACGTTTTAGATATCAAAAAATATAATTGTGTAATTTTTGTAAAAACAAAAGACTGTAACTAAATGGCGATTTTATCATCTTATATAATGCATACAAAAAGCTTAAAGAAAAAAATTTGAAAACGTTTTTTAATTTTTTTAATTTTGCCCATCTGCCACTAAATATTGCGAGAAAACTACGAAAGTTTTTAAAAAAGCGAACATCACGGTAACTAATTGTGGAGAACAAATTTCATTTGAGGACAAAAATAGCTATGTAGAATGTAGTTGTTGAAGGAAGACGCCGAAAAACTTTGTCTTTTGGAATTTTGGAAAATTCTGTGTTAACAATGAAAATCACTCCTATGCGATCTTTATAAGTGTATGTTCAGTCTATTCTCACAAGAAATTGAGATGAAATTGGAGCCATTTTTGAGAAAATTTTGAGAATGTCCCAGGGCCTTCATGTAAAGTTCCCCCGAAAATTTGAAGACTTTTACCAAAAATTTCAGCTTCGAATCAGGTCAGATCGACCAAGAAATATTCATTTTAGAAAAACTCCTACGAATAGTTTGGACGCAAATGTTTAGATCGGATAGATGGATATTTTGAGAAAAAGACTGTTTTGGGTAACCCCAAAATGTATGTTGTTATTATTATAGGTAGTTCTAGGTTTTGTAATCCCCATTTCTGTTAAAAACTCGAAATCGATATTCCGAAGCATTACGTAACTTTGTACTATGTTTCTTCCTCCATACGTGCACGAGAAACTAAAAATTCGCTTCATATCTGTCAAAAGCTTTATCAGTGGTCAGATTCAAAATTTCAATTACCTTAGTTGGAATTTTACTCTGATGACTTTTTCCATTATTCATTAAGGGAAACTTGGCATGAGATTTTATCGAAAGCTGCCGTTCCGTATTTTTCTCCTTGCCCTAACTTTCCAGCGCCCTTCCGATGTTGTTTGCACGTCACCCCGGCAGATATACCGCTATACTTCCTCTTTGCCCAGTGTTGCGCAGTAACGCTGATTGGCAACTATTGCTAACAGTGTCCCTGAAAAAAGGATTAAAAATTGTTTATTAAAAAAAACAAGCGAACGTGTTGTTTGTCAGCTTTTTTGTTGAGTTAACATTTGAGGGTAAAATAGGGCTTTGTTTTACAATTAGTTTTTTGGGATAGAATCTGCTTTCTTTCTTAAGATATAGTTTGTTACTTAAAATAAGGTATTTTGCTTAAAATCTCTTGAGTACAAATTTTGTGGCAAAAAACATGTGTTTTCATGAAAAAAGTTTTAAAAACAAGTTTGTTTTTTGTTAAAATGTATGTTATTTTTTGAATGAGATATATCGTGAAAAAATTCAAAGCTCAATATAACACGTCTTGGAAGTTAGCAGGAACATTTCACTCAATCACAAAACAGTATAGCTCATAATTCGCCGCTTTTTAGCCGTTCTTAAAATGTGAAAATAAAACTTTTGCCGCGGGTCATTTTCTCAAAATAATCGATGTCCATGCTAACTTCCATTTTAAGTTAGTAGGACCACACATCTAAATCCGGTAATAATACAAGTATTCACACCGAACAGTACTCCAAATTCGCCGCTTTTATATTTATAAACGATTAGTGAAGAAATATTGATATCTCAATTCTTTCAAAAACTATTTGCAAAAAACAAAAAATTACACCTACGTTCCTCTTGCGAGCGCCGTCAGAGAAGAAAAGAAACGCACACTGTAAACTATCACACGTAAATATTCATTCTGTATCCCAAAATTTGCTCTAAACAAGTGCTAAATGTAATCTGAAATTAAAAAAATTGCCGCGGACCGGTTAGTTTGAATTACACGGGTTCGAATCCCAATAATGAGCATCGGTCGAACGCTGTGCGGCTGGAAAAGAGACGTTCTTTCCAAAGCATCGTATGCAACAATTCATACTCTGCACTTTAATATACCCAAAACACGTACTAATAATAATCTAGAAGAAAGAAATTGCCGCGGACCAGTTTTTTAGAAGTACCAAGGTTCCAATTCCAGAAATGTACCTATTGGAATCTCCCTGCGCAAGGAAAGTACACGTTTCCTCCTAAATCATTTGCCTTAACAATTCATACTCTACGCCAAAACGTGCCCCAAACAAGTGCTAAATGTTATCTGCAATAGAATAATTTATCGAGGACCAGTTAGTTCGAATTATTTAGGTTCGAATCGCAGGAATGTCCCTCGGGCGAGCGCTGTGCACAAGGAAAAGAGAGGTTCCTTCCAAACCATCACGTGTAAAAGTCATACTCTGCACCAAACATTGCCAATAACAAGTGCTAAATGTGATATGCAATAAAGAATTGCGCGGTCAGATTAGTTTGATTTACATGTGTTCGAATTGCAGAAACGTACCTCTTGGGTGCCCTTGCGCTTGCGAGTTTTATTGGAAGGGTTCGAATTCAAAAATGACCCTCGGTTGAATGCTTTGCGCAAGGAAAAGAGGCGTTCCTTCCCAACCATCACATGTAACAATTCATACTCGTCACCATAATTTTGCCAAAACGCGTACTAATAATAATCTGCAATACAAAAATTTGCCGCGGTCTGGTTTGCTTCAATTACTCATGTTCGAATTCCAGAAATGTGCCTTTTGGAAGCCCCATTCGCAAGAAATGACACGTTTCCTCCTAAACCATTAGCCTCAACAATTGATACTCTACGCCAAAATGTGCCATAAACATGTGCTAAGTGCTATCTATAATAAATTTTTTAACACGGGCCGGGTAGCTTGAATAACATAGGTTCGAATTCGAAAAGTGACCCTCAGTCGAACATTGTGCTCAAGGAAAAGAGACGTTCCTTTCCAACCATCTCATTGTAATACTTGGTGTTGCTGCACGCTAGGCCCCGCCCGCATTCGCAATGATATAGGCAGGCAGGGCATCGCAGTTAAAGCAGCGACAACGTATCACAAATATTTATATTTACGGGTTTCCCTTCAGAAAACTGCAGGATGGTGAATCAGCACAAGTGAGAATAAAAGACAGAATATGTTTTAGCAAATGTCGAAGCAAGAATCCTTTACTTAAAAATGAAGTTACATCAAAGTGACGTGGAGACCTCCGCCCAAGTAAACGGTAGCTCAGAGTCCCGAGGGCGGTGCCCGCACGCGTACTTCATAGTACTCAGGGCTTTGTTCATCGGACGCTTCCACTTGGGTGACACGTGGGCCCCCTCCCCCAGAAATGACGTGGCCACAGGGTATCGAACCGCCTCTCTGTGCTCATGCCTCTGCTCCGGACATATTGTCCGTCACCTTGAGGGCTTACTCTTGGAACTGGGGCTGCTAGCGTGTGACCTCATGAACCCACGTGCCTAAGTGTCCATACTGGTGGATACTTCCCAGTTGAAAGCGTCCTGATGCAAACTCCTTATATATTTAAAAGTATGCTTATACAAATTTTGGTAGTGATTACAATTACATACAAGCATTACATCATTAACAATTCATACTCGTCACCATAATTTTTCCAAAACGCGTACTTATAATAATTTGAAATAAAATTCGGATAAAATAATCTGAAATAAGCCTCGGACAGGTTAGTTCCAATTACCTAGTTTCGAATTCCAGAAATGTACCTTTTGGGAGGCCTCTACGCAAGGAAAAGATTCGTTTCCTCCTAAACCATTACTTAACATTTCATACTCTACGCCAAAATGTGTACAATGTCCAATTTTACACCATACATGGTACGGATGTACAATTTTTCAGTGATCATTTTTTAAAAATCTTTTTTTGTATTGTTAGAGTAAAATATTCTTCGTTGCAACTTGTATTACAAGAGACTTACTGCAGATTCTTCTTAGACGTTGAAGAACTAAGCAATTGGATTTTTATATCAAACCTATTATTCTCCGTATATGAATGCAAAGTCGTTGGCTTAATTTTCCTTTCCCATGCTATTTGAAATCCTTCCCCAAACATAATTAGTATCAGACACAATTTTTCATTTTGCTTCTACCACTAACTCTTTATATTCAATTTTTTTTTTAACTATTAGTTCATTATCTAAATATGAAGATTACCCCGTTTCTGATACATTCTTCTTCTAAAATACCTTAAACAATCGCATCAAATGTTTCTCCACAAGATACACGTCCACTCACAGACACGCTGGAACAGCTTCTGCAACTGCTACTCAGTAGTTATAGGCAGCACAAAACTAATCTTTGGGAAAGCAAATGATTGATTTTATCCCGACATTGGGGTATGTGACAACTCAGTTTGTATTTATGGGCCATTCCATGTCAAATAAAGCGCTTTTGAAGAAAATTGAAACTCCCCATTTTTAACTTTTAAATTACGAAGGGGAAACAGTTTTCCGAGTAATTTTCAGCTCATCGGAGCGGTATGAACGGGATGTTTCTCGTTGGACTTCCAGAGGCGTGTGACAGCTCTTATCTCTCGCTTACTGATGATGACATGGTGAGAGGCGGCAGTTCTCACGTATTAGAGCTGCGGCCTACGCAAGGCGTTGATAGAGAAGGGTCCGGAAGCCCTCATGGCCCAGCGGCATTGTGCGCGTAATCTTCAAACACTGTAGTGTGCCGCGGCTTCAGTAGCAAATTAAGAGGATAACGAAAGCTTACAATCGCCTTGGAATGGCGCCGAAACACAGAAGAAGAAATGATAAAAGAATGAGAAGAAACCTGAAAAGAATAAGGATAAGGGGGAGATGCTTCTTCCAGTGTGAAATTCCAAAGACTTTATTCAGTTTTGAGTAGTTTTTATGGAAACGAACTTTTTTTTTCACGGGAAAACAAGAAAACAACATTTTCAGGTGTTTTTCAAACTTCACTTCTTTTATCGACGACTGTTTGTTTATGAAGTATTGAAAACGAGTAACGGCGAAAAGTAAAGAGGTATTCGGGAAAAAATGATAGTAATATTTTTATTATTGACCTCCATAGATAAACTTAATATCGTTTGCAAATTTTCAAATATAACTGAGTTTATCGAGGCAGGTCTACAGAGCGATTTAAATCAAATGGATGTTCTTTCCTTTACAGAACATTGGTTATTTCCTAATGAACTTAGCATTTTCCAAATTCCAAACTTTTACCTCGTAAGCTTTTATTGTAGAGAAAAGGAATCCCATAAAGGTCCTGCATATGGGGTCTTATATTTACATTAGAAATAATATCGATTGCATTTCCTTGAAATTAAATGTGTATTCCGTTGAAAATGTTTTCGAAAATTCTGTTGTACATCTTCCTTCGCAAAAAATGTTATTACTTTGTATCTACAGGTCTCCAACAAAGAGAGCTGCAGATCTGGAGTTACACATTGTCAGCAATCGCTCATTTAATCCATTGTTGTAGGTGGATATTTTAACATTGATTTTCTGGTCGAATCTAGCGAGAAAGAACAGTTTCTCAATTTAATTAATTCCTTTAGTTTAGATATTACAATAAATATACCTACACGGATGACAGTAAATTCAATGAAGACAATGTATTGTATGCCTATAATAAGCCGGTGTGGTGCATATTGAAGATAGTGATGATGATGAAAATAATAATAGCAATACATTTCAAGGAACTGTGTGTTTTATAAACGATACATATAATTATTCTTGATTTAAAACATTGAATATTTGTTATGTAGAAAGAACAATTCATAATTCAGGTCCATTTTACACTTATTTTTAGATGATATTTTACGTGTTATGTTACTCTAAATATGAATGAGTGATTATAAAAATATATAATATTTTACACAATATATTTTATCCATGTTTCGTGCAAGCGTACGTAAATAATAGATAATAATTTCTACGTCTGCATTGAGAACAATTCATTGTTGTATGTCTTTACATTATTTCTCGCGCGGCGCACACAGTGTGCCGAAGAGGTATTAGGAAAAATAGTTATCTTTCTCCAACTTGCAACGGAGCAGTTGAAACACGAATTCAAAGTCTTAAAGAAACTAAGAAGAAAGGTTCGTGGAAGAGATAATGCAAGTATTGTCAGGAACCAAAAGAAGAAGACTGGCGCACTCAGTCTGTCAGCGCAGGTAATTAAAAGAAACGACTACTCGATATGATGTTGAAAAAAAAAAAAGATTTAAGATACAGTGACCACGATGCACAAATTCTTACCATTGTAAGAAATGCGAACACTGACACAATAAATATTACACGTATGACTAGATTCTTCACTCAAATTAAAATAAAATTATTCATTGTTTACTTGATGCAGGAGTCATGGAACGCGGTTTATAATACTGTTGATACAAACGATAAATATAATTTTTTTTCAACGCTTTCATTTCATTTTAACACTTACTTTCCTCTTCAAAAAAAGAAAAGTAAATATTTCACGGAAAAGCAAGCGAATTCTTTCTTTCATTTCTAAAACAATAACGTATCTCAAGAATTCCTCCTCTACTTTAAAAAATACAAGTCATTGTTAAGAAAAGTCATAAGGCAGGCTAAAATCATGAAACACGATCAAGATATTTTGAGCTCAAATAACAAAACAAAAGCAAAGTGGAATATAATAAAAAAATACAACCAAATCAACTAGAAACCTTGTAGAGAATATTGTTTTAAAATATAACGATATAAATGTGAACGATCCGGCATCAGTGGCTAGTCTCCTCTTTAACCAATACTTTTCGAGAATTGCTGCCGATCTCACTAAGGATCTTCAGCCACAAAATTCAATAACAGACTTTTCTCTTAAAATATTGGACACGATGTTCGTTTCCGAAACTGCTTCCCATGAAATTCTCAAAATCGGTAAACTAAAAAATAAGTATTCAGCCGATTTAGATGAATTACCGGATTCTTTGTTAAAGACCTGTGCGCCTGCCATTGTACACCCGTTAACTCACATATTTAATGCATCCTTATGCACAGGAACGTTTCCAGATATTTTCAAAACTGCTAAGATTAAGCCGCTCTTCATAAAAGGCAACAAAAATGAATATTGATTCAGTGGTGAGTTGTAGTTGACATTCACATAATTGAAATTATTGAAGGCGTTGTCATTGTCAACAATATTATTTATTATAGAAATAGCAGCTTTCGATGGCTTAGCCATCATCATCAGTTTCCTGGTACAAGAAAATATAAAATTAGAATTAACATAGTTACCTAATTTTAAAAATATCTTAAGAAATGAAAGGAGAACAATTAAAGAAAAGAAAAAGAAAGAATGAAAGAAAGAAAGGGGGGACGGAGAGTTAGATCTTTATAATATAAAATAATTTATATAATTTAAAACATCTTAAGAAATGAAAGAAGAATTAAAGAAAGGAAAGAAAGAAGGAGACGGAGAGTTATATCTTTATGTGATATAGTAGTTTTTTAAATTTAAGCAAGAAAATGAATGAAAATATAGTACATGTACAATTTTGAGAGAGAAAATACGAAAAGTAAGTTGAGCCGTTTCTTACCTGCTGTCTGGGAGCCACAAAAACGACTACGTTGGCTCGGGCGTGTCCCGCAGCTTCAGAACCGACCGTGGGGTGGAGGAGGAGGGTTAATGGCCTGGGTGCGGTGTGCTGTGTTGTGTCAGCCCCGAAGTGTGTGGTGTGAGGGTGGTGTCAAAAAAGTAATTTTAGCAGCGGGGAGGGGTTGTAGTTTATGTTTACATTCAGTAGGTTACTATTGAGATGAATGTGAAGGTTTTCCAATGTTAATCTGGTATGATATTGATTTTCTATTTCCAGTATGTGAATGTCTGTGTGTGGATTGAATGTGTGACCTGTCTGAAGTAAATGATTGGCAAAGTGAGATTTGCAGGTGTTGTGGTTCCAAGCGTGTATATGTTCTTTAATTCTTGTATTGAAAGTTCTGCCTGTTTGACCAATGTATTTTGCTTCGCAATCGTGGCAATGTAGTGCGTAGACACCGCTTTTTTCTAGAAGATCTGTGTGTGTTTTAGGAGCTAAGATTTTTCTGAGAGAATTCTGTGTTTTGAATGAAACTTTGATACCGGCTTTGTGTATATTGTGTATATACCGGCTTTGTGTATATTGCCACGATTGCGAAGCAAAATACATTGGTCAAACAGGCAGAACTTTCAATACAAGAATTAAAGAACATATACACGCTTGGAAACACAACACCTGCAAATCTCACTTTGCCAATCATTTACTTCAGACAGGTCACACATTCAATCCACACAGACATTCACATACTGGAAATAGAAAATCAATATCATACCAGATTAACATTGGAAAACCTTCACATTCATCTCAATAGTAACCTACTGAATGTAAACATAAACTACAACCCCTCCCCTCTGCTAAAATTACTTTTTTGACACCACCCTCACACCACACACTTCGGGGCTGACACAACACAGCACATCGCACCCAGGCCATTAACCCTCCTCCTCCACCCCACGGTCGGTTCTTAAGCTGCGGGACACGCCCGAGCCAACGTAGTCGTTTTTGTGGCTCCCAGACAGCAGGTAAGAAACGGCTCAACTTACTTTTCGTATTTCTCTGTCAAAATTGTACATGTACTATATTTTCATTCATTTTCTTGCTTAAATTTAAAAAACTACTATATTACATAAAGATATAACTCTCCGTCCTCTTCTTTCTTTCCTTTCTTTAATTCTTCTTTCATTTCTTAAGATGTTTTAAATTATATAAATTATTTTATATTATAAAGATCTAACTCTCCGTCCCCCCTTTCTTTCTTTCATTCTTTCTTTTTCTTTTCTTTAATTGTTCTCCTTTCATTTCTTAAGATATTTTTAAAATTAGGTAACTATGTTAATTCTAATTTTATATTTTTCTTGTACCAGGAAACTGATGATGATGGCTAAGCCATCGAAAGCTGCTATTTCTATAATAAATAATATTGTTGACAATGACAACGCCTTCAATAATTTCAATTATGTGAATGTCAACTACAACTCACCACTGAATCAATATTCTAAAGCTAGTCAAGCTCAATTGGTGAACCTCTGGTACAAACTTTCACTAAAATTCTCCAAGTACGAACTCAACATCTGGTTCCTATCCGAGTGCCTACACAAGAATGTAACACCAAAATTTATCAACATACGGACCAACTCTACAACCAGTGCTTCGAAACGTGCAATCCAATCAGCAAAGGTCGTGTGGTTGAAATCCGAAATGAAGAGATGGTGCGCCGCTCGGGACGAAACAGCACTTCAAAAATACTGGTTACAACAGGAACTTACATTTCGGTTACATCCTCTACAATGGGCAGCCGTGGAAGATACAGTACGAGGACGAGTCTTCACCATCACCTCCCAGAAGAAAGACGTACAGAAGGGTAAGTTGAGCCGCCTTATCTGCCACTCTAATACTAGTTTTCAAGCCACCCAACAAATTTCAAATAATAGTAATACAACCCAAAGTGAGGTCATGCCTCATCAGTTCCACCCCCGCGTCAGTAATCTTTCCTCTACTTCATTATCCAATCAGGACATGTCTCTTCTAAACAAGGGCCTCAAACACTGTCCTCCCACACCCCCTTAATAACACACACATTAAACAGTTATGTGTCAAAGCAGACACTAATACCAATTTCCACAATATTCCCGTCGAGACTAAATACAACATAGCTCACACCATCACAAACCACACAGAATCCACCATAGTGCACAAAAACCCTGTAAATTTTGATTTTCAACACGCACAACAACTCGCCAAAAAAGTTACACAGGAGAACTTAATCATATCTAAAGCAGACAAAGGCAACATTGTAGTGGTTATGGACAAACAAGAATACAATGACAAAATCTATGACTTTTTGAACGACAACAATATCGAACAACTTCCCAATGACCCTACTAAGAAGTATCTTTGTCAGCTTAAACAAGAACTTAACAATTCTCAAGCATTGTTTCCCTATCCCAAACCATACATACCATCTAACCCTTCTCCTCCGAGGCTGTATGGCCTGCCCAAATTACACAAAGAGAATACCCCCGTCAGACCCGTGGTTTCGTACACAAACACTTTAACCCACAAACTCGCCCAGAAATTAAATAACCTCTTCCATAAACACATCCAGTTCAAATCTTCATATTCTGTAAAAAACAGTCTAGATCTAGTAGAAAAGATCCAACAGATTCCCGTTCCACCCTATGCAAAACTTGTTTCATTTGACATAAAGAATCTCTTTCCTAGTACTCCGACTTCAGATTGCAAATTACTACTACGTAACTTACTAGACAAATCATCATGTCCGATACCCGTTCGTGATGAACTCCAAAATCTCTTCAACCTATGCATGGACCAAAATTACTTCACTTTTGACAATAAATTTTACAGACAAACTTCAGGAATTCCTATGGGCTCACCCCTCTCTCCTCTCCTTGCAGATATTTTTATGGACTCTTTCGAACAGACCATCTTCCTCTCAAATCATCCACTTCTCAAATATATCACATATTGGCACCGTTACGTAGACGACATCCTTGTTCTCTGGACCGGTACGACTAGACAAATCGACCACTTTACTGACTTCCTCAACAACATACATCCTACGATAAAATTCACTACAGAACTACAGAATGAAGACAAATCTATCAATTTCCTAGACCTCAATATCAGCATATCTGAAAACAAACATGCATTCAATATTTTCAGAAAACCGACGTACACAGTGTCATCCACAACTCTTCACAACACCCTATTCAACACAAACACGCCGCCTTCCACTACATGTTACACAGATTACTAAGCCTGCCTCTCACGAAATCTCATTTTCTGCAAGAACTGAACACTATACAACACATTGCTATAGCAAACGGTTACAACACAGCTCTTGTCAACAACATATTACACCGCAAAATTCACAAACGAAAACTGAAAATGTACACTACACTCTCTAACATAACACTAACATCAGACAAGTACACTTGCTTACCATATTTTGGAAAACTTTCAGAAAAAGTCGCACACAATATACACAAAGCCGGTATCAAAGTTTCATTCAAAACACAGAATTCTCTCAGAAAAATCTTAGCTCCTAAAACACACACAGATCTTCTAGAAAAAAGCGGTGTCTACGCACTACATTGCCACGATTGCGAAGCAAAATACATTGGTCAAACAGGCAGAACTTTCAATACAAGAATTAAAGAACATATACACGCTTGGAAACACAACACCTGCAAATCTCACTTTGCCAATCATTTACTTCAGACAGGTCACACATTCAATCCACACACAGACATTCACATACTGGAAATAGAAAATCAATATCATACCAGATTAACATTGGAAAACCTTCACATTCATCTCAATAGTAACCTACTGAATGTAAACATAAACTACAACCCCTCCCCTCTGCTAAAATTACTTTTTTGACACCACCCTCACACCACACACTTCGGGGCTGACACAACACAGCACACCGCACCCAGGCCATTAACCCTCCTCCTCCACCCCACGGTCGGTTCTTAAGCTGCGGGACACGCCCGAGCCAACGTAGTCGTTTTTGTGGCTCCCAGACAGCAGGTAAGAAACGGCTCAACTTACTTTTCGTATTTTCTCTCTCAAAATTGTACATGTACTATATTTTCATTCATTTTCTTGCTTAAATTTAAAAAACTACTATATTACATAAAGATATAACTCTCCGTCTCCTTCTTTCTTTCCTTTCTTTAATTCTTCTTTCATTTCTTAAGATGTTTTAAATTATATAAATTATTTTATATTATAAAGATCTAACTCTCCGTCCCCCCTTTCTTTCTTTCATTCTTTCTTTTTCTTTTCTTTAATTGTTCTCCTTTCATTTCTTAAGATATTTTTAAAATTAGGTAACTATGTTAATTCTAATTTTATATTTTCTTGTACCAGGAAACTGATGATGATGGCTAAGCCATCGAAAGCTGCTATTTCTATAATAAATAATATTGTTGACAATGACAACGCCTTCAATAATTTCAACAAAAATGAAATTCAAAATGATCGGCTTATTTATCTTCTATCAGTTATGTATACACTTTTCCGTCTGTTTGCCAATTGCACGTGGAGTCCCTCAGAGATCAAGTTTTGGCCCTATTCTCTTCCTACTATACGTAAACGTTATGCCCTTAACGATTCGAAACGGAAGAACAGTTCTCTTTGCGGACGATACGAACATTCTTTGCAATAAAGAAACCGTAATAAACCGTAAACCGTACAATATCAGATGTTTCAAATTGGTTCCATAATAACAAATTAATAAAAAATGAAAAGAAAACGGTTTTAATGCACTTTCCCAATTCAAATAAATAATTCTGTAGTCCATTGAAAAAGAACGGTGTATCATCGACAGATGTTGAGGCAACAACAATTTTTGGTCTCTCAATTCTGTCAAACCACAAATGGAACATCCATTTAAATATATTGAGACGAGCTCTAATATGCGCCCCGGCAACGAATCGGAACCCCATGCGCGAACGCCCGAACACCATCGCGGGTGTCCGCCATTCCAAACGTGGCGCGGTAACCACTTCATCGCCCGACGTCAGCCGCAGCCACGGCAAGCGGAACGAGTGGTCGCCAATGGGATAGTGGGAAGATAAGGGTTGGAAACCGAATCTTACGATTGGCCGACTTCTAAAAATCGTGGGAAAAGTCTCCTGGGGAAAGTTTTTCCGTTAACCAGAGACACAGTTTTCGAGAGATTTCTGAAGGAAGCAGATCGAATGAATGGTCGTCTAGAAATCTTCCGAGTGATGAAGGTTGGAGAGTTGCCTGTAAATCTCCGAGAAAGACAGATATGAAGAGAGGACGCGCTACCAGTAAAATCTGAACGTGCGGAAGCGGGGAAGAAACTGCTCCCGAGCCATTTTTCTCAAGAACTGTACGCGAGAAAAGGCACGGCGCTACATTCACGAAAGGAAGATCTAATTAATGGGTCGAGATTCACCGACGGTGGAGTAAAACGCACGAGCGGAAGGGAGCCACGAAGTCCAGTGAGGAGAACGGATCCGGACACGGCGTCCCTCGTATAACCGTTACGCCGCCACTACGCCGCATCGCTGAGGTGGAAGGCCGAGGCGACATCCCTTCTACAACACGGCCAGAGAATCGAGTGTGTTGGAAGCAGGAGACGGGTGTGGGGGCGCGGCCGCTCTACATAGCGACCGAAGAAGATTGTACGAGCTCACCGACGGGCGGAGGCCTCACCGCGCGAGACGCGGGTCGCCGAACGGAACGCGAGCAGCGCGACGCGAGGTCGAAGTTCGCCGCGGAGCGGGCTGTCGTTCTCAGCGATAAGCCATCGAGATCCCGTGCACTGTATTAGCCGAGGTCGGGTTACGTGTGCCCCAATCGCCGAAGCGTGAGTACCCGTGCGGTATGCTGACCGCAAAGACGAAATGTTTCAGAAAAAATCTAATTCAAAATGTGTGACTAGAAAGTTCATATCGAACATTTCGATAAAATTAGATTCGAGCCACAATCGTGGGCGAGAGTAAACTGAAAGGACGCATTTGAGTACAGAAGTTGTAAGACTTGCATGAACAATTAACTTGTTCAAATTCTTTAATTAATTGACTATAATTATGATAAAGTAAAGAACACGAAATTGTTGTTCAAATTTAATTGTAAATAGAATTGCCATTTTGTTTTGTATTCAAGTGTGTGTGTTCGTCTCTAGAAAAGTTTCAGAATACACGAGTATATTTACAATAGTCACTAAAGTGTTTCCTTTGAATTTGAACCGGTCAGAATTTCTATCCATTCACAACACCCTATATTGGCCTCCTAGAGGCAAACCGATTCAACAACCTGACAGGCCTGGCGTCGGAGCGGCAGTAGGCTGCCGCGCGGCGCTGGTAACGCCCGAGCGGTGCTCTCCACCCTCAGGGTTAACGACCCCTGGTCAAAACAAGGTTGCATTGTGTGCGGCACGTCGGAGGCCTCCACAACGTGTGTTCCGTCTCAATATTGAACACAAAATTAAGTTCATTATGCTATGCACTCAGAATTCTTTCAAATTCAAATTCAGTCAGCCTTCATACTGCTCGTTGTGTGTATTTCGCGAATGTTCATTTCCGTCTGAGATATGGCATAATATTCTGGGGAAGTACATCTCATAGCTCCCAGACTTTTAGATTACAAAAAAGAATTGTACGAATAATAACCAAATCCCACTCACGTTATTCTTGTAAGCCTCTTTTTATTAATCTAGGAATTTTACCATTACCTTGTCTGTTAATTTACGAATCAGTGGTTTTTGTCAAAAATGTCTTGCATAGGGCGGGAATATATTTTCCGAAAACGTCGATGTCTGCAACGATAACTCGATGTTGTAATCATATTCATCAGGCGACCGTATCAACAACTCATTACAAAAAAATCACGTTCAAGAATGTACATTATTTTACAACACTTAATGTTGCAACTCTAATCGTTTAATGTCAGATGACATTAAACGATTAGATTTCATAGAAAAGTTCAAATCCCAAGTAAAATCGTTTCAGGTGCATATCTGTTTCTATAAAACTAGATACTATACTGAGCATCGAAAGTAAATTAACATTCATTTTAACAGTGATATTTAATGTATTATTTGCCATTTACCGCAGCTTCTGGGTAAACGACCCCTTCTCGATCAGGTATTTCGTCTAGTTTCCCTGATCCTTTAAACAAATGCTGAGATGGTCTCTTGTTTTGCTTCTGAAAACAAATGTAACTTCATTTTCTGCGCACGTCTTCTAGAATTATGTGGGAAATATGTTATTCAAATTATCGTTCTCCATGTTGCGTATTATTCCCTGACGAAGGACATGATGAGAGATAAGATCTTGAAAATATATTTTATTATATCGAAGCGAATATTTTTGTTAATAATCCTTGCAAAAAACGGTCATTTCCTTTCTGTGTTCCAATTTCAAGTCGTATATGGCTTAGAGTAGGGATCACAGAATTTTCAAAACGGGCACAAAATTCACTTCTCCCCATAGCACGTCACACAGTTTGAAAGTATTTTTGATTTTAAAAAAATCTGTAAAGGAATTAAAGGCTTGTACTGCTATTAACATGCAAAAATTTACTGAATAAAGTATTATTTTAATTTAATTCAGAAACGTTTCTGAAAATTAAGTGGTAGTAGAAAAGAGATATTTTTTACTTTTACGTTTGAGCAGCAGCACATCAAATTCTTTTTAACAGATTACATTTCGCACCGGTTCAGGGCAAATTTTAGCGTAGAGAATTAATTCTTAAGGCCAATGGTTTACAAGGAAACTGTCTTTCCCTTGCACGGGGGGGGGGGTGTCATGTGGTACATTTCAGGAATTCTAAATTCAAGAATTGAAAGTAACCAATCCGCGGAAAATTCTTTTTTAACAGATTACATTTAGGATTAGTCAGGGCAAGTTTTGGCGCAGAATATGAATTGTTTAGGCTAATAGTTCAGGAGGAAACCTGTCTTAACCTTCCGCAGTAGGCTCCCAAGAGACCCCTTTTTTGAATTCCAACCAGGGTATGTGAAACCAACCAGTTTGCGGCAATTTTTTTATAACAGAATACATTTAGCATTTGTTTAGGACTAATATTAGCATAGAGTATGAACTCTTGAAGGCTAATGATTTTAGGGAAAACGTATCTTTTTCTAGCAAAGGCGCTCCCACGAGGTACAATTCGTGAATTGGAATGTGTTTAATTGAAACTAACCGGTCCGCGGCAATTTTTTTAATAACAGATTACATTTAGTACATGTTTTCGGCCTATTTTAGCAAAGACAGTGAATTGTTATGGCTAATGGTTTAGGAGGAAACTGTTTTTTTCCTTAACTGGGAGCTGTCATGTGGTACATTTCTGGAATTCGAACATGGGTAAATGAAACTAACCGGTCAGCAGCATATTTCTTTACAGCAGATTGCAGCTAGCATTTGTTTAAGGCAAGATTGGCAGAGAGTATGAATTGTTATGGCTAACGATTTAGGAGGCAACGTGTCTCTTCCTTGCACAGGGGGTACCCAAGAGGTATCTTTCTGGAATTCAAACCTGGGTAATTGTAATAAACCGGCCCGCTGCAAATCTTTTTATTACAGATATTTACGCGTTTTGGATCAATTATGGCGAGGAGAATGAATTGTTACATGCGACGGTTCGGAAGGAACGTCTCTTATCCTTGCGGACAGCGTTCGACCAAGGCTCATTTGTGGGATTCGAACCCATGTAATTCAAACTAACCGGTTCGCGGCAAATTATTTATTACAGATTACATGCAGCACATGTTTAGGGCAAATGTTAAAATGAATTGTTAAGACTAATGGTTTAGGAGGAAACGTGTCTTTTTCTTGCGCAGGAAGCTCCCAAGAGGTACATTTCTGGAATTAGAACCTGGGTAATTGAAACGAACCGGGCCGCGGCAAATTTCTTTATTACGATTATTATTAGTAGTATGCGTTTGGGGTATATTCCGGTGTAGAGTATGAATTGTTACATACGATGGTTTGGAGACATTGTCACTTTTCCTTGTGTAAAACGTTCGCCCGAGGGACATTTGTGGGATTCGAATCTAAGTAATTCGAACTAACCGGTTCGTGGCAAAATTTTCTATTACAGATCACATTTAGCACTTGTTTAGGACAAGTTTTGACGTAGAGTATGAATTGTTAAAGCTAATGGTTTATGAGGAAACGTGTCTTTTCCTTGCACAGGGGCTCTCAAGAGGTACATTTCTGGAATTCGAACCCGGGTAACTGAAAGTAACCGGTCCGCGGCAAATTTCTTGATTGCAGATTATTATTAGTACCGTTTTGTAAATTATGATGTAGAGTATGAATGGTTGCATGCGATGCTTTGGAAAGAACATCTTTTTTCCTTCCGAACAGCGTTCGACCATAATTGGGATTCGAACCCGTGTTATTCAAACTAACCGGTCCGCGGCTTTTTTTTATACAGATTACACTTGGCATTTGTTTAGGGCAAATTTAGGGGTAGAGAATGAATATTTACGCGTCATTACATTGTGCGTTTCGTTCCTTCGGTGATGGCCCTTGCAAGAGGCCCTTGCAAATTTTTTGTTTTCACGTATTAAGAGCGGTCAAAAAAGCGTCAAATTATGAGCTATACAGTTTTGTGATTGGGTGAAATGGTCCTGCTAACTTCCAAGACGTCAATATTACGCGATTTGGGCTTTAAGGAGTAAATATTAATTTACAAAAATCATTCCCGTATTTGTATAAATACGTGGTTTAAACCAGGGTGATTTGAAGCAGATTACCCTGCAAGGTTCTACTTACGTACCCGTGATCGCATGATTTATTCGTAGATTTCTGTTGCAGTACACGAAGACACAGGGGAAGCTGGGGACTCCTTGAGGGAGCGCCGCTTCCAAGGCCTTCCCTCGTCGCGCTCCCCACCGCCATCTTGAATGAACGGACGGCGCTGGCAGCCAGAGTAAGCAGCCAGCGCCCCTTCAGCTTGCTACTACATCTGAGTTCACGAGATGCAAAATGGGACGCACATTAGACAGTATATATATCGAAGTTTATATTGGCTAAAGATTATTAAGTAGCCTCAACTAGAAATTTATTCTTTTATTTTGCAGTCGACTTCTACATTTCAGGAAAAGTCGACAGCAACGAGTTAGTTATGATAAACACAATTTGAGAGATAGAATGTAATTTGATGGTAAAAGATAATAATGGAATGGGAATGTTAAAAATGTGTGGTTATAACATAGGGATTGATACTTTTAGATTTCATAATTTAGAAATATTTAAATTCGTAACCAGACGAAATGCATTATTCCCAGCATATCAATATTGACACTTTGAAGTTCTTTGTTCTGTTTTATGATTTTCTCTTCCACCTGTATAACGTTTTTTGAAATAATAAAAAATAAAGTATTCGTGTGTTTTTATTTGATAACAAATTTGATCATAACCTGGACAGACTGATGGAGGATAGTTCAAGGAATAAGCATATGGTAATAATGTTTGTAACATGTTACATATACAGGGTCAGTCAATAAGAGCGTTCACCCTGAATATTAATAATCATAATAATTTACAGATTAACAAAGACAATTTATAAGCAAGAATGAAGCCAGAAATCCATCCAATAAATTATTAATCACGTGTCCTACTATTTACAAACAAAATTAATGATAGAATGAAAGTATTAAAAATTTAAACTCCTAAACCTAAAAGTATTAAGATTAACACTAATTATTGACATTTAAACCTGGAATACACAGAGGGGTGCCAGGGCACCCAAGAAGTACTTTGAATTGACGTTATTCGCGCTGGGGTTGAGCTTTTACCGTCACACTCCGTGTATTCTTTATCGAGTAGGTTATTTCTACGCCTGTCGTTTTACTACTTTTTCATTGGGGTACTGCAGCAGCCCACCTGCGTATTAGGAAATCAAATTAGGAAGTAAAACATTGCCTGAAATCACTATAGTTCTAAGAAAATAACTGCCAAAAACAAGCTAGGCATGGTGCATGTCCATCAAAAAAGTATAAAAACAAAATATTTTTGTGACAAATGTAAAAATACCTATTTGTGCTGAATATAAGAAAGATGGGGCCTATCATGTACTGAGTAAACCTTTCGATTTTCTGTATTAATTTCGAATTGAAAATCAGTAAGCAAATAAAACTGATTTAATTATATTTCCGGTTCTTATTTCAAGGACTAATCATTTAATCTATCACTATTTTAATTGGAATTTTATGGCACCCCACCTGTGTATTTACGTATGTTGTTTTTGCCCGTGTATTCCAGGGTGAAATGAATCCGCGGATATCTCGGTTCGATATTACTTTCTGTTTCCCCGTTTTATCCGCGTTGACTGAAAATCCAGCTTCCCGAACAATATCGTTAGAAATAGTTCTTTGACAAAATTTTACATGAAATCACCAGTGGCGAAGCCGAAGGGTAATTTGGGAGCTTTAAAATACTCAAATTATTTTTCAACAAATCTTATTTTGTGTGCCGTATTTCAATGCTTTTTTTATTGAATCGTTAAAGAAATTTTAAAGTTTTCGACTCATTTTTACGCGCGAGGGAATCAGAATCGCTGCCAGCTGAGCCTGCATCTGTTGCGCATGCATAGAAGGGAGCGCGCGCTATGTTCTCTCGCCCCACACTGGACAGAGAGCCTAGGCTCCCCGCTTGCGCTGACTCGTACCGCGCTGTACGTCTACGCCCCGGCCCCTAAAGCAAATTCGCCTCATCGCCCTAACGTGGGAAATAGGAGTGAGTTGTTTCTGATTTGTGTTTTATTTATGAAACAATTAATGAAGCTACAGATGCAGTGTTACAGAGAATGTTCCACCAACTCTAGGCCACTCCTGTTACTTTTATGTAAACGGTTCACGAAATTGAAATGCAGTTTTCGCTCAGTAATGCGGAATCATGAGGCAAGTAGTATGTCAGAGAGAGAAATAGTAGATATATGTAGTAATATGCCGTGTTAGATATGAAGAGACCATTGAAAACTGTGAGCGTAACAAGTAGTACCTTTTATGTTGTATACCAGGTTTCTTCTTGTACCAAAGTTGTTAAGGAGACTTCTCAGGATCATTAGAAACTCCTGTACGTTTCCAGATATATGATGCTGCATTAATCATTTCAGCCCAAATTGAGGAATCTGACCATGGAATATATCATTGTTCTAGCCATTTCTACAACTGTACGATCCCTTTCACTACATCTATTTTGTTAAAGGTGTAAGGCATTGTGAAAAGTTGAATTATACCTTCCTTTTCAAGAATTTCTTTAATAGCCTTACTATGAAATTCTCCTCCATTGTCACAAACTTTCCTTAATTGTGTGTCCAACTGCTTTTGTTTCCGCTATAAACTAAGTCCGTTTATTAGGCAAACTTTTAAACAAAACAAAATAGCGATACCCAGACACTGATTGTTGAAAACTACACACATCTGTGTGAATTAGCTCTTCCGATGCTGATGGTCTCTTTCTATTTCCAATATGATGAGCTTTACCAAAAATACAACCTTCACATAGCTCAGAATCCATTTCCACAGTAATGTCTACGCTTCTAGAAAGCATGGTCTTCACATGTCTCTTACTTTGGTGACCAAACCTATCATAATCTAATTGAAACACATTTTCTTGACTGGCAAGATTTACCTCGGTAGGCAACTACGGTCTGAGTCCTTTTACAGCTAACTTGAACAAACGTCCAAAACGTTCACGTCCACCAACCAATGCAATTTTAAAATTGCATACCTGTGATGTTGATGTAAATGAACTCTTAGGATTTTTATCCTGTGCAGGAAGAACAGAAAATAAATTCTTTTGAATCTTTAGAACATAACCCAAGGCAAGCTTTTTCTACTTTTCATTAACCGCTGCTTCAATATCAACTGCACCTTTTCCCACAGCCTTGACAGCATCTCCATTGGTAGTAGTTACTGTCAATGTAGTAGAGAAATGCTAAAATGACTTGAAAAGTGTGTCATTTATAATATGACTTGTCATCATACCAACAACCATCATTGTCATATTCGACTCATATCCCAACAGATGTCACAGCTGTAAGAATCATATTTGAAGCATTTTCATTCAATGAATTAAAAGGTTCTGATTTCTTACCTTTTCCTGGGTTTGTTTTTGGTGGCCTTCCATCTTCAATCCATTTTCAATATTTTATTTATTTATTCGTGTCAGGAGCATTATACACAAGTCATTACGAAAGAAATACACAAGAAATACAAAGTATAAAATGTCCGTCTAAAGCATTAGTAGTAACCGTAGCTAGGTCCTTCATTGTACGCGTGTTCTTGCCCAGCACACAGGTCATGAAATGGTTATTTGACTGTTCCTCACCGCACTCACACTCCGTAGGCCCCGACATGTAGCCCCACTTCTTCATATTAGATTTGCATCTCGGGACTCCTGTTCGCAGTCTGATCAGTGACTTCCAGCTTCTCCAGTCTAAATTCCCACCCGGAGGAACTTCTTCCGCAGCCTCCATCCAGTGTTTAAGATGACAGGTTCTTTGTGGCCATTTTTATAGATAGTTTCCTGCAGGAATCTCTTGCGAGATTTGAGTCTTCGTTTAGCTGGTTGATAAGAGGATTACACGCCGAAGTGACAGCCTTCCTTTTCTCTCTACAGGTGGCAATCTCGCGTCTGATGTCTGGTGGGGCGATACCAACAAGAAGATGCAGTTTCTCGATAGGTGTGGGTCTCAGGTATCTTGTGACAATACAAGTGTCGTATAGAACTGTATCTACGTGTTTGGCATGATGGGATTTGCACCGGAGCAGGCATATTCGGCGGCCGAATAGCACAGTGCTAAGGCCGAAATTCTTACTGTATTTGGCTGCGCTCCGCAGCTGGTTCCCACCAGTCCGCACGATATTATTTCTGGCCGCCACCTTTTGTTTGAAGTTCACTAGTTTTTGTAAGTTAGTGTACGGTCTAGAATAACCCCTAGATATTTTGGATTCGGGCAATGTTCCAGTTGCAAGCCCTCCCATTTCACATTCAAGGTTCTATGTGCTTGTCTATTCTTCAAATGAAAAGCACAAATTTGGGGTTTTAAAGGGTTTGGTTTAAGCTGATTCTGCACATAATACTTTGAGAGCGACTTCAGAGCTGCTGGCAAGTACTCTTCGACCGTCTCGAAGGCATCTGCTTGCACCGCGATGGCTCGATCAACCGCCACCCACATAAAACTTTCTGTGCCACTTGGTAGAGGTTGATCATTCGTATAGATGTTAAAGAGTGTTGGGGCCAAAACACTACCTTGTGTTAGGCCGATTTTGATTCTCTCAAAAACGAGTTATGTCCATCTGCTCTTTCGTTCATGGAATTCTATGAAGAATCTCTTGTTCTGTAAAAGATTTCCTATTGTGCGGGTGAAATTGTAATCATGGGTAATGTCATACATTTTCTTTAACATAAGTTGATGGTTAACTGTGTCATATGCTGAGGTCAGGTCGATGAAAATACACCGGTAATTTTCTTTTTCTCAAAACCGTCTTCTATGTATTGGGTGATTCAAGACTTGCCAAGTGCAGCTTTTTCCTGCCTTAAAACCTGCTTGTTGAGGGGTTAGAAGGGGCTCAGCTACTGTTGTGAGTCTATATAGTAGCATTCTTTCGAAGACTGTAAAAATGACACAACAATGGTATGGGTCTGTAACTTTTCGGATCATCTTTATTTTTTTCCCGGTTTCAAAATCGCTATAATGTGTGTTTCCTCGAGAGCTTTGTGATTCTATCTGCAGCCAAGCATTGATTCCTGAAGTCCAAAAGCCATTGTCTTGAGGTGGGTCCAAGTGCTTTACTCTGTTCAACTCCTCTGTTATCGGGGTCAGCTGCTCTACCATTTTTACACCTACTTTCGTTGGCCAGTTCAATCCGGGTGAAATCCTCAGAAAGTTTACTAGAGTCTCCTTTTACTCTAATGATTTTATAGTTCTTTATTTTACAAGTTGGTTTCTCGCTCTTTTGAAATTGTTGGGCTATCTGATTTGCAGTGACGTTTGCATGGACTGGTGTCTTCGTGAGATCGTTGCTAAGATTTTTCAATAGCCTCCAGGCTCTATTTCTATCTCTATCCGTGTTAGTTTCATTCATAAGTTTTAACAATTGCTCCCTCCTTGCCTCTGAAATGGAAGATAAAACTTCCTTTAATTTTTGGAGAGTCTCATAGCTGAAGGGATCTTTCTCATGCATCGAAAGATACTCTCTTAAAATTACAGCTATGTCTGGGCTTAATCTTGGGATGTAGTTGACTCCGCAAAGTCGAAGGATATTTATTTATTTATTTTACGTCAAAAAACAGTTAAAAACTGCGTTATGACGTGCTATGTGGAAAAGTGAATTGTGTGCACATTTTCAAAATTCTGTGATCCCTACACTAAGTCATATACTACTTAAATTTTGAATTTTGAAAGGGAGAAAAATAAACGAAAAAACTCCCATGTAATAAAATCTATTTTCAAGGATAAATAAGCAATAAATTTTGAAAGGGAGAAAAAAACGAACAAAAAAAACTCCCATGTAATAAAAAGGAGCGAGAGCAAAGTTTAATAGCGCTCTCGAAACTATCGTATTGCAAATCACTTGGCTTGGGGTCTTTAACTTTTTCTTCCATCATTTCTTTGAAAATAGTTGCCAATTTCCTTTCTTAACGTTAAATCGTCTTCTGAAGCGAATCCTTCGAGCCTCAACCGCTACTGAAAGTTGACATTATTGGGCGATGCTGTGTGTTCGGGATATGTTCACATACTATCTTCTGGGACTGTTGAGCCACTTTATCACTAACAAAAATGAGATCGGGGTTAAATCCCCGCCGCCATCTTCCATTGTTGAAAGTCGGGGGAAGTTTGCTGTCATGGATGAGTGATATCTGCTGTGATTCTGCCCAGGCTACTACAGCCCTCCCAGTATTTCCTTCTGTATATCCCAGATATGGCAATGACTGTTAAAATAACCGATTATAATTGATACGATACCATAATTCTTAGGTGCCCTAAAATCAAAATCTACTCCCGGAGATTTATATACAGAGGTCACTGTATAGTCCAGTTCTACAATAAGCAAGTCAATGTCTCTATCCTGTGTGCAATCAGTTGAGTTCACCTGAAGGTCATGTCTTACAAAAATGGCACTTCCGTAGTGTGCGTGTGGTGTCTAGGTAATACGTTTCATGCCTAGAACTTTCGGTCGATGATGGTAGGGGTCCCCATGGGTTTCTTGGAGACACAAAATGTCACATTTATTCAGGTAACATAGTTTTTGGAGGAGTTGCTCCTTACTATAGGTAAGGCTTCTAATGTTCACGGATAAGAGTTTTAAGAACGTTGAGGATGAATTTACTGGAGATGCTCCTGTGGTGGAAGGATCTGCCGACATGATTGCACAGAGCAGTGCACGCTTACTCTGTACTGCCGTTGCCCAGGGGACGCCCGATTGTTTTTGCAATTATCGGGGAGGCTCCTTCCGTGTACCCGTGTTTCAACGTTTAGTAACTATATAGTTAGGTTTTTGCAACAATGACATATTAGTTGTTTTTTTTCCTAATTGGAATACTTCGTTTTGAAATTGACTGCAAGCACTTCTAGGGACATACATTTATCTCATTTGCGGGATAAAACTTTTTCGTAGATAAATCATAATTGAAGGGCTGAGAATTATAAGGGTACTAACTGTATTTTCACCATTTTACAGTACAGTGAAAACAAAGTTTGTAAATTCTGTATCTCACTTAATACTTTAAAAATGTGAAAGATATTTACTGAAGGCAAAGTATGATAGGTTTATTAGTGAAATATCTATTTAACAACTGCCATGAGTTTTATTTACCTGTTTAAAATAATTTTTATTGTAACTCTGTTCCAGCAGGTTCTCTGAAAAATCACAAGGGTACTAACTGTAAAATAAAAACATCTACACATTGAGAAATAATTTTGCCATACAAATGTTTATTAAACGTTGTTCAAAAATGCAAAACAGTTATAACATAAATTTATTGTTTTTTTACATTGCTAGTCCCACATTCCAATGGAGTTTGAATCCTCCTCTTCATCTTGATCATCATTTCCTTGGGAAGGTTGCAGGAGTTTCTCCTGTTTGGAAAAAAATTCTTCCCAGAAGAACTTCTTAGATGCAGGTAGAAAGCACATTTGTGCTTTCAGGTCTTTAATTTTGGCTGCATTTATTCAATTTTGTTGTTTATATTTGCTCAGAAGTGCTGGGAAGCTACGTGGGCGTCCAACCTTGTGAATGTTGATTGATTCATATCTTTCTACCTCACTATATGAATATTTATAAAGTAGGGAAAATGGATTCTCCTTTTCCAAGCAAAACTCTGTGACACTTCGGATCTTCAAACCCGACGAAGACTTTGGTTTACTGAACAATTTTGCAGCCAACTCCGAAAAGTCAAAAACATCTTCACCGTGCATCATAAGAACTTTAAATGGATTTATACATTTAGCTTTCTCCACTAATTTGCACCAATCCAAAGGCACATGAATTTCATTAACATGCGTTCTTTTAATTTTTTCAATGTGACTGAAGTCCCTGTCACAAGGAAGAAATGTGTGCCCGCTTACAAGAAATCTGTGTCTAATTTTTTCTGCAAATCCTTGCTGAATTAAATAGGACCAAAATGTCACAATAAAAAAGTGTTTGTTTTGCCCACTGCAACCATCACTCCACAACACTAACTCTTTCACAGGAAGAATTGTTCTCTTCCGCAAGTCATTTAATACTTTGAGAAGTGCAGATGCTATTTCAGAGGATCCACGCCTAGCTTGTTCTTCACTCCACATCACCATATACGAATCATCATTTGAACAAACATGAACACATTCATTGTAAACCCATAACTGTCTCTGATAGAAAGCCTGAGAATTGCTGAGGAATGGCACAGGCAAAGTTTGCTGCATGTCAAATGCTAGAACTTCAAAAGATTTACTTTTGTTCTTACTTTTTTTATATCTGCTTTCAACTTTTCATATCCTAAATCAGCTTTTTTGGACATGTGATTCCTTTTGGTTCAAAAGTTTTGCTTTATCACTATCCTCTAGATCTGGATCATTAAGTTTATTAGTTAATTTGTCGCAAGTAATGCACGAATCTGAACGAGGTGGACCAAAGCTGTAGTTAAACTCGTGAAGAAATATATCACGATATAACCATTCTTTTACAGGCTCATCGTGTTGTTCTGCATACATCTTATACATTCTCGATAAATTTAAAGTAGGGGATAAGAATCTTTTGTTTGGGCTGTCCTTCCTAGAGTAATGACTTAGCATAGTAGGAAATTTTTTGATGTGATTTCGGACTTCTTCTTTTTTTTCGTGTAATATTATCTTCTTAACATGTTTTCCACGCCTGTCCATCAGAATGCCTGGATCATCATTTTCAATACTTTTTTGAATTTTTGCAAGTCTCTTCCTACTTATTTGAAACAATGATTTAAATGCTTCAACACATATATTAGATGACACACCATTTTCCCGGACAGAATACTTAAATTGTCTTCTATTACGCACCCTTGTCTCAGCCTTAACTTTTCTGTCACTATCTGATAAAGTCACAAGCCCGGAAAGAAACAAATTTTGTTTGTTGTAAGTCCCTAGGTTTCGAAATCTTTCAAAGATTCCTTCCATGTTGGTAATCTTATGAAAGCATAAATCATTGCACACAGGTTCTTTAAATTCTTTGCCAGGAACAGTTTTACCCGAAGATGATACATATTCTTCAAAACTATTTCTCTTTTGTTTCCTTATATTTTGTTTCCACACTGATTCATTAGATCTACTTTTTTTCCCTCTTTGTTCAGAAGAATCATCTGAAATATTCTCTTCAGAAGACTGATGATTATCCTCTTGGCTGTCCTGTAGAAAAATTTAAAACATATTGTCAACAATAATGTAACATAATGAAATGTGATGAAATTCTTATAAACGTGATTATATATACACATAAAGTATGAAATTATACTAAGAAATTGATAACGTGTAAACATTCCAAACCCATTAGATATAGTAACGCTATGCCAAAATACACACACTAACCTCAAATTCGGCATAATGTGGTGAAGTAGAATTCGCATCCATACTCTGAGTTACCAAATTCACTTTCTTGACTTAAAACTTCTATTTTCGTTTACACATACACTGCAAACTACAAACATACGCACATATACTGCATACAACTGTATCCAGCAGCTGATCACAGATGATGCTAACAAAAATAATACGTGCTTCCTATTGGCTGCATCAAAGATAGTATGCCTACAATCCTGCAGAGCGCGCTAGTTGTGCGATCACACAAACAGATAGTACCCTTCTAATATTTTGGCGCAAGGGGGGTCCAAGATCGTCATTATCACATTTAGCAGTTTTAAACGCGAGATAGATGAAAAAAAATAGCAGGCCATATTCTACGCACAAAATACAATAAGAAAACATGTTTATCTCAATTTCGTCAAAATGACAGATAGTACCCTTATAATTCTCAGCCCTTCAATTGATTTGTTAGATTATCCCCTGTCCTGTCATTTTTTGATATAAGCATCCAACTAGATTTAAATGTGAAATATTCCACTGGCAATGTTCTCAAAGATTTGCTGATGAAAAATACAACAGGTAATTCTGAATTATTCTCAGTATCTTTAACCATTTCTTCCATCAATTGAGACCGCAAATTCTTCAGTTTTGATATGTGTCGCTATATCGTCAGAAGTATTTTTCTTGAAATCAACGAATTGCATACACATATCATAAACCTTGTCTTCTGAAACCGTCAAGCAGTTTATGAAGCTCTAACCACACTCTCGTGCAGTATTTAGACGCATTATTATCTTAGAGTATCTTCTGACATATTTTTTGTTAACACAATCATTGCATTACTGTCTGCTTTGAGAAATTTAGGGTTTGCTCATTCGTATGCCTCATTGACATCAGCTGCATCACTTTCAGGCTCTTCTCTAACCTACCTTCAACCACATCAAGTGCTCCAGGTATGCATCGTAAATAAACACTAGCTTTATATTTCCAGGTAACCCAGTTTGACTTACCTTCCAAACAGCCAATGCTTATCAATCATGTATCCATTTCGAAAAGCTTATACACGCCAATATCAACCTAACATCGACTTCACTTATTAACCGCTCTCGTCGATAGTTAATTCATAGTCACGTTCCTTCAGGTCGAAACGCACCTGGGCGTTGAATATTTTGAATAATTAACGTGATTATTTGAATTAAACACGTTTATTCAGTAGTTTTAGTAAGCTTACATTTGTACACAAGATAATCATAACATTTTACAATACGAACCATACATGGATACTACCACACTAGTACAAAAACATAGTCAAAGAGGCATAAAACTGAGAAAAGTTATTAAATAAACAAGAGAATGAAACACACAGAGAATACATCAACAAAAGTCGCCCTGGCGTTTTTACCTTACATTAACACCAAAATGTCCAGCTTCTACGTTCTTGCGAATACCCCTAGAGCGCTCTACTGTTGTGCGATGGTAGCGCTTCGATGGCCTCAACCGTCACAAACCTCCCCAAATACGAATTACGGAGAGTAGCTGGATGTTTGAAAGAAAATACCGCTAATGCAATTGTTTTTGTTACAAAATTAAATTTGACCAATTGGTTCACTTATTAAGGATTAATAATATTTAATAACATGTCTTAATAAGCAAAGTTAATGAAAAAGTAAAAATTCTAGAAAACAATCCATTGCTAATTTTTTTTAACTGATAACCAGCAAATGAAAACAAACCAATTCTTTGTGTTGTCAGTATTTACCTATATCACTTCCAATTATCATGAGTCTAGATTAATACAAAGGAAAACAATATGAAATAATATTTATGGAATTTATTGTTATATTTTTTAATTCTGAACAAGGTAAATTTAAAATATGTTTTACCACTCGCGGTTCGTGGTTTTTAAAATAGGGAAGGCTACAAATGCATTGCGTTATATTGCATTGCATGCATTATCTTTCTGTACATAATATCTTCTGATACAGGTATAAGGGAGTAGCACTCCTATCGCAAATTGGGAAAACTAGTTGATACTCAATGCCACTCGCTGAGCTGCACAGTAATGCTATCTAGTGAGCACACCCTTCTTCTGACCCTCCGCCCACCACCTCCTAGAGTTTTTTTCTTTTCTTTTTTTTTCGTTTTCCCCCCGCCAGTAGCCCTGGCGGAGCGGTAGTTTATTACATTGTACGGTATACATGCGCCGCAGCTCGATGGCTTTTGCGGCAGAGAAGAGGGCAGTGCTTACTTACTAACTTAACCTATGGATGAAGCCGGCGCTTTGGCCGGCAACCTAAGATAACGTTCGTGCTTTTAATTGTGTCTCTTTAAATGTTTATTATATGTATAATCTTGCTAATTTTATTTCCATTCACTCACTCATTCATACTTGTATGTATTTACACTTATTTACAAGCCTAGCACACGCACATTCATACGATGTTATGTACACTATTTACACTAGCACTTTTCGCCACGGCGCCGACTGTGCTCAAAGCGTCCGTGGCGGTTAGGCACTGTACACCCTGGCGACGATAGCCGACGGCTCCACCTCTCGCCGCAGTTCACAGAGCTCTGCGAGGAGTTGCGGCGGCAGCGCCCGGAACGTGAAGGCCACGTGTTTGGGCCCTGCTGGGTAAAATAGGCCCTGTGGATCTCACAGTTCACCACTCGGCCGGTTTCGCGCAGGAGCCGCGGAGCTTTCGGGCCCAGCGCCCGCGTGAGCGCCGTGCGTGCCCTCCGTCGGATCTCCTCCGGCAGCTGGTGACTTACGCCTAGGGCCCGATAGGTTACATTATTCCTATGGTGGCGATTGGGAGGAGGGAGAGGAAGATGCGGCAGCGTTGCGGTGCGTACCGCTCGGTTCTCGGCCGCCCAAATCGGGCGTAAGGTCGAGACCGGCGCTGCCGCGAAGGTTTCGCAAGCATTCGTCCATAAGCTGCGTATACAGGCGGTAAAGAGGAGTCGTTTCTGTGGGAGTAGCAGGTCCGGGGAGCTGAGGAGGGGGCGTAGAAGGGAGGTCCTGGCAAGTATTTTGTGGCGAAGGTCCTTGGCGTGCTTGTGCCAGTACGGTCTAGTCACGCCGAGATACTTCGCGCTTGGGGACCAGGGGAGGTGCGCTCCCGCCAACAGCACCGTTTCCTCGGGGTCTGCCCTCTGACGTGTGAAGTAAACGGCAACGCATTTTGTAGGGTTTAAAGTCAGTCGTTTCTGGCGTAGCCAGATGGGTAAGGCGGCGAGGCATTCATTCAGGTATCTCACTGCTTGCCTGCTGTTCGCCGACTTCGCGTAGTACGCGAAGTCGTCCGCGAACATCAGGAGCCCGCAACGCTGAATTCCCGTTCTCCTTTCTGCTAGCAAGGGCGCGTCATTGACGTACAAGCCGAAGATGGTGGGGGAAAGCACGCTCCCCTGTGGAACCCCCGCCTCGGCACGTCTTAGGGACGATTGTACGCCATTGACACGCACTCTGAACGTTCTCTCTGTGAGAAAGCTACCGATCAACCTGGTGTAGCAGTCGCTTATCCCCGACTCGATGAGACATAAGAGAGCCCCCTCATGCCACACCGTGTCGAAGGCCGACCGCATGTCCAGGAAGACGGTAGGCAGAGTTTGCCGCCGCTCGAGAGAGAGGCCAATCTCGGTGCAGAGGCGCGTCAGCTGCTGCGCGGAGCTGTGACCCGTTCTGAAACCGAATTGTTCGTCTCGGAGGAGACCTAGACGCCGTACTTCCTGTTGCAAACGCACCAGTATTAGGCGTTCTAGGGTCTTTCCTAGGAGCGAGAGTAGGCTAATGGGTCTATAACTACTCGGCAGGAAGAGGCTTTTACCGCACTTGGGTATTAAGCAGATGTTCGCAGTTTCCCACGGTCGCGGGAAATAACCTTGCGCTAGGCAGGCATTAAAGAGCGCCAGGAGAAAATCCACCCCTTTGTCACCGACAGCTCTCAGCTGCGCGACAGTGATACCGTCAGGGCCGCAAGATTTTTTGGGGTTGAGGCGGCGGAGCACCCCACGGAGTTCTCCGTCCGTCACACGACGGGCTGAGGTGTTCGGTGCGACGGACAGGTGGTGCCGTAGTCGCTCCGCAGTCAAGCGGGCATCGCTAGCCCCTGTGTCGTTGGTTCGGAACTGCCGCTCGAGCGAGTCAGCAAGGACTTCGCTTTTAGCGGCGGCGTCCCACACATATTCCGGTGCTGGAGGAGGTTGACCGGAGAGCCGTGGGGCGTCCGCGTTGGTCTGTACGAGGTGGTTTACTCCTGGTTGCCGTCCCAGCGCTTTTGGATAAGTCCCATAGGCGTTTATCGTGGAGGTTGCACTCTTCTAATGTATTTTTCCACCGAGCGTTTCTCTCGTCTCTCAGAGACGCACGGAATTCTCGGCTCAGCGCTCTCGCCCGCTCCCCATCTGCGGGATCACCAAATCGGCGATGAAGCTTTACTGCTCTGCGGAGCGCTTGCAGTATCCGTCTTTGCTCGTCTGTGATCTCGGGACGAGAATCCGGCACGCGCGTCACTTTTGTGACCTTTTTGTACACGGACATGACCGTGTCAGTGAACAAGTTCACTGCAGATTCTATGTCCGTGTTTGTCACTAGCGGTCTCTGCTCGAGCAAATCGCTCACTTGAGCTTGATAGCCGACCCAGTCAGGGATGCGCGTAGTTCGCATTTTTGGCTGGCGTGCTGCGTCAAGAGATGTCACTACACATATTACCGGATTGTGATCGGAATCCAGTTCAGGAAGTGACGACGGTACATTGCCATCAACTCCCTTCGCGATCGCAAAATCGATAATACCCGGTCGCTTGCGCGTTCCGCGCTGGGCTGTCGGGAAGTATGTGGGACGTTTCGGTGCGCATACATATACGCCCCGTCTCGTCGCTGCTAGAGTGGCGAGATTGGAGCCGTTCCGGTTGGACCCTAAGCATCCCCACGACCGGTGCCTTGTATTTCGATTTTTGAGACGTTTAGAGTTTGATCTGGGCAGTAGACAGACGCGACAAGGAGTCGGCTGGTTCCCACCCAAATGTGTATTCCAACCGCTTCCAGAGATGT
This sequence comes from Teleogryllus occipitalis, assembly GCA_011170035.1. Lineage (NCBI taxonomy): Eukaryota > Metazoa > Arthropoda > Insecta > Orthoptera > Gryllidae > Teleogryllus > Teleogryllus occipitalis. Next base: position 195,969 of record BLKR01000048.1, on the reverse strand, counting down.
CAGCATTTGGGTCGGGAGGTTTGCTTCGAGCTGAGGGATGTCGCGACGAATGTTCAATGCGACACCGCCTCCCAATCTGCCTTCGCGGTCGCTCCGGTATGTAGCAAATCCTTGAATTCGGAAGTCACTCCGGGCGTTGAACCACGTCTCTTGTATCGCCATGATATCGAGTTTATATGTTTCAATAAACTCGCCTATTTGCTGGGCTTTGTGCAGTGCGCTACGCGCATTCCAGGTGTATGCACGCAGTGGTTGCATGCAGGTGGACTGTGGCCTTCTTCTATTAGTTTTGCGCCATCTTCCGGGAGAAGAGCTGCAAGCTGTGCTAGCATTGCCAGAAAATTGGTTTCTGGAGAATGCTGCAGGGGCAGCCGCAGGTGGAGCACTAGTCCGCGACTCCACCGCATTGCTTGTGCCCTGCGACACGGGGGCCTGAGCGGTATTTGCCTCTGCTAAGCTTTGTACCACCGCAGACCAGGCTGTCCCGTTACTTTCCTGCCGGGCTGCGGTTTCGGGCATATGTGCCTTGGTTTGGCCGCCCGGCGTTTTCCCCGGCATCGTCTGAGGGACGACCGGAGAGACTAAAGTAACTGCAGCCGGACTATGAAGCTACGTGGCGTCCGCCGCAGTTGCAGCATTCAGGCGGGATATTAAAGTTTCCCCGTTTGGGGCAGTGCGCCGTACCCTTAAGGCTACATGCACCGAAAAATACTTATAGGAAAAATCAATAGATCGCAGCACTATCACACGGAATTTACTAGATCGATAACGTCTGAACAAATTGTCCGGTTTTCGATCTGTAAACGGCTTTGGACTCCTTTTTAAAATAGAATTCACGCTACGATGCCGTTTTTTCAAAAAATATTTCCAAAAAAAATTTAAAATGATTTCTCATAGTTCCGGGAAGAAATTAAAAAATGTGGGCTTATAGCGCGATGACGACGTGCTTCCTGAATCCAACGCCGTGTCAACCATGCAAATCGGATGAATAGGAGCGGCGTAAAGTGAAATTTCGGAAAAAGTACCTGACCCCCCCCCCCAGTTGTGTCGTGTCACCCGACCCTTTTGAGGGCTCCCTCGACGCGGCCGAACGGCCAAACCCGGCGCGGCGGCAGCCAAACCCGGCGGCGGCCTGCGACACGGGAGGAGGCCGTGCTCACAGGCAGGCAAGCCGGGCAGTCAGTGTATGGTTTCGTCCCTTTCAATCTCAATATATTTTTCTTCACTTATCAAACTAGTGATGCTGTAACACAACCAAACGGTCTCATATCATCTGTAATAGTCGAATAAAACTATATATCTTGTTCACATATTTCCGTCTTCATACCATCAAAAAGTTATTTGAGGCACTACTCAAAATATCAATTCCGATTTGGAAACTGATTTCAAAAAGAAAATTGAACTAATTGTGTAGATATCACCAATATTCCATGTCCTAACATCTTAGTTTACATACATTTTACTTCTAAGATCTTCCGTTATCATTCCACTACCAGAAATAATGAGCCGAAATTACGCACGAGCTCTTTTATCCTGCGACTCGATTTTTGATCTCAAAACGGCGTTTGTCTCCTTGATAGACTTCACCTGATGAATCTGTTTTCCTGAGTAAAATTTTAAAATTACTTTCGTACTTTCGGACAAAATTGAAGAAGTGGTAAAATAGCGCGCAGGCGAGATGCATCCTGAATCCAACACTGTAACAAACATTAAAATCTAATATTAAGAATCGTGACATGTCCCAGCTTACTTAGTAAGTTATATTGATATAAAATGATTCTGTTATATTTGTATAAACTTGAAGATTGGAATAAGTAATTCCCGGCGCGTCATTTTGATACAAACTACGTAAATGATAATGTAAAAGGATGTAGTGTAAATCATTGTATTGTTACATATATATATATATATATATATATATATATATATATATATATATATATATATATATATATATATGCATTATCATGATTGCATTAATGCATTAAATTGTCATGAAAGCAATATAACTTTAACCCTTAGACAGGAACACCACACTAGAAGAGGAATATCCGTCTATGAGGGGGATAAATTATGTTTTGTTATACAGGTCGGCAACTTTTACATTTCTACATTAAGATACCATTTTTCTAAACATCGTACACGCTTATCAATAACATTTAATCGGGTAGCAATTCAATTTATAAGATTTATATACTACTAGTAAAACGTAGCATACCAGTCACTGATAACCCTCATATTAGGGAATCAGAATGCAAACGTATTAAATCGGCGATCCTCATCTAGGTGTCGAGAATAGGGATGCAACATTGATGTTGATATTTTCAAAACAGATTTTGTATAGACACATGAACATGTTTCGTAAAAAAATGAAACATTTATGAAACCTGATGTTTATTATCGATGTGCTTGATGAGTTGTTTTGAATGAAAAGAACCGATAATCACAATTTTATAAAATAGTTAAAATATGAAATAATATTGCATTATACCACTGTCAATACATGTGTTCGAATAAAGCTTCATTCTATCAACTTGACACGACTAACGCACCGGGTTTACGAAAAATTGCATTTCTGGTATTATTTTGAAGAGCGACAAAATTTGTTTTTTGTAATGTCTGGAGCGACAAAAAAGCGACAAATTCCTATGGTGTTATTTTTTATTTATGTCTGTAATTTGTTGGTTTTCTTGCGTTTGCGATGCTAACTTGACACGACTTCCGGCACGTGTTTGCGAAAAAATTGCAATTCTGGTAATATTTGAAGAGCGACAAAATTTGTTTTTGTAAAGTCTGGAGCGACAAAAAAGCGACAAATTCCTATGGTGTTATTTTTTATTTATGTCTGTAATTAGTTGGTTTTCTTGCGTTTGCGATGCTAAGTTGAAATCAAGTTAGCCGAATCTTAATACCAGGGTCAAATAAAGAGCGACAATTTTTTTTTTGCGTAACAAATTAGCGACAAAAAAGCGAAAAATTTTGAGCCTAGTTTCAATAATTTGTGAAAACTTTGCGATTCTAACTTTATGGAGGTACCGGGCGGGCGTTCTTTCAGCGCCCACCGCGAAGGGCTAGGCTAAAGTGGCCGTGGGGGAGGGGTTGCGGGATTTCCAAATCCGATATGGCACTGGGACAGTGGTTCTCGAATATCGTTGCGAATGCTCACTCCAAGTTCACTGCGTGAAGGGGGAAGGGGGGATCAGGTATATTTTCCGAAATTTCACTTTACGCCGCTCCTATTCATCCGATTTGCATGATTGATACGGCGTTGGATTCAGGAAGCACGTCGTCATCGCGCTATAAGCCCACATTTTTTAATTTCTTCCCGAAACTATGAGAAATCATTTAAAAAAAATGTTTGGAAATATTTTTTGAAAAAGCGGCATCGTAGCGTGAATTCTATTTTAAGAAGGAGTCCAATGCCGTTTACAGATCGAAAATCGGACAATTTGTTCAGACGTTATCGGTCTAGTAAATTTTGCTTATTTTGGTGCTGCCACGTGGTGGTGGCAAATTGAACTAGTGTCGGTACATTTAGCCTTAAGCTCCGGTTTGTTCTGCTCCGTAGGGTGGCCATTTCCCTTGCAGAGCTTACAGCGGTAGTCATAGGCGCAATTGGCCGAGTAGTGACCCCATCTGCAGCAGCGGGCGCAAAAGAGGTGTCGTGCCCTCTTTTCGCGCTCTACGATCACGTCAAAGTTATCCAACTGACGGATCGAGTAAATTTTACGCGAGGCAGGTGTGTCGCGTAGGGTGACCATGAATGTCCCCGTGTGCAGTTTACTGCGCTGCCATTCATTTAGTGGGGGTTCACCTTCACCTGCAGGTCCGGCGACCGCAGAGTCTTTTAGGCGCCAGTGTTGCCTGACGCCCAGGGGTTCGTAGCCGAGCTCTCTTAGCTCTTGCGCTACTTCACCCTCCGTGAACCCTCTCGGGAGCCCCATGTTTGCCACACGGAGGGTCTTTTCCTGGCCTTCGCGTGGTGGCGGGTGCGCGAATAGAAATATGCCATTCATTTTCGCGTAAGACTCCGCCTCTAAATACGCCACCTTGTCGGTGGTGTGAATGGCGTAGAGAATGCGATTCCCCCGGTTTTTAACTCGGCCAATTGTGGCCTTTTTTCCTGTTCTTTCGCCCAGCGCACGACCGTGGGCGAGCACAGCATCGGGGGAGATCTTAAGGCAGGGAACCCATTTGGAGCGGCCCGCCCGGCACGGAGCAGCCCCGCGCGGTACAGCCCAGCCCCGACTGAAATGTTTTGTATGCTATTCAGTAAGACGCCACCCAATGCGACCGCTCGGCCCGGCCCCGACCCGCCCAGATCCGCCCGGCCCCGCCCGGAATGCTTCCCCGAGAATAAAATCCGGAGGAGGCGGCCGGCCGAGGCGGCGCGGCGAGTGGCCTTGGGAGGGGTTGACGAGCCCTTCCAGGAACTAACCGCTGCATGGGTCTTGCAAGCTATTGTTATCGGGTGTCTCTCACCATCTTCCTTCCTCATTATTCCCAATGCAGTCACAAATTCTTTGAGATGGTAGATTTTAGCAATTGATAAAAATGCGAAATGTTACTAAATACTGAAAAAAACTAGTAATTGTATGTTTGGCGATCGGTGGAATACATTTCTGAAGGTTTTCAATCTGCGATAAATGCAAAATTATCCGCAAAATCCGAAATGGACGTGAATCTGCGACACTAAATTGCATTTCATTATTTTCTTCGTGGTCTCTCTAACTAGGGATACGACTTCGACAACACATCGATGTTTGAAAACATTTAATTTGACAATTTTGACATAAAATTTAATTACGGCCAACAGTATAGAAGCTGAACGATTTTTTAGTCAATACAGTTTCATTGTTACTGATAGAAGAAATAGGTTATATCGAGCCAACAATGAAATATGCTCTCAGTTCATTTTTCATTGTTTGTGTTACATATTAATAGTTATTTACATAAATTGATTTCATTTAACAAAATACACAACTTTTTAAAATAATGTGTTGTTTTAATATGTATTTTCAAATTGCGAGACATTTATTTTCCTGTCCTTTGAATAATGTTACATAGAAGCGTATATTTCTGTACAAGACAGGAATTATTCTTTAAATATAAAATTTTGTCCTAAATATTTGTTCACTAATAGTGAAATGTTAAATTATTTTCGCTTATTTCCTAATTTTAATAGAAAAATCTAAAAAAATACCAAAATATTTTTTTATTTCGAAGAGATCTCCCGTAATAATAATTTTCTAAAAAACTGCTACAAAATGCTAAATCTTAATTTTTATAATGCAATAAAATGCTATAGTCTTCTTTTCTAAACGAGATGTTTTTAAATTTAAAGAGCTAAATTCTACCATCACTACAAATACTTAATGATTCATAATGAATATCAAGAGGGAGATAATTTTTTTAAGGTGATACGCATTTTTTCTTCCAATATTCAACCGAGAAAATTTTTAATACGAGTACACAGGCATACAATAATTGATATGTACAAGCAGATGTCTTACGTTAAATGTGATGTAATTAATAGTTTGGTATGAGCTTTTTATAAAGTACCCCTAAAATATAAAAAAAATCCTTTAAAACCGTGGGGCCCTTAAGTTGAGCAAAATCAAATAGATTTTATACTGGTTTTGGAAAAGATCCTGACGATTTCGGACTAATATTTTTTACAGCATTTGTTTCCGCTGAGTACATTGTCCTCCTTGCTCCCGCCCTTCTTCCTCAGCAGCTAATACATTAATTCCTCCATCGAAAGTATTAAACTCTTCATCGCTACTGGAACAAGTGGCGTCTCGTGCAGTTCCGATCCGTGCCAGGCCGTCCGTAATGGGTGACTGGCAGGCCCGAGCGGAGCGGCACCGCGCCTCGCCGGGAGCTCCTAGTGGGTTTCTCGCTTAAGCCTTATGTAATATGGCTTTTTCGGCGGCCGTGAGGCGGCCGCCGCTTGAGGCTCCCGTGTTTCGAGCGGAGCGTGCCCGGGCGCCTCCGTCGGGGAATTAGCGTTGCGGGGCCGGCCGCGCTGGTTGATGGGGACGGTTTGCCAGCCGCCCTCGGTGCCTGCGCCGTCTTGGGTTGGGGAGGGAAGGGGCTGGGTTGTGGAGGCCAGAGAGTATACTAATAGAGACGGCACTCAATGTTAATCCCAACGCTCTTATTCAAATTTCTAATTTTCATGGAGGGGGAAGCAGCCATCTCGGACCCCGATTGAGCCAATAGCGTCGAAGGGCGTTCTACCAATGGAGGTGGCGCGTATTGACGACCGGGACATTTAAAATGAAGTTGTTTTCAAAATGGCGTCAAATGAATACATTATTTTTATGTAAAATACGCTAGGCAATTAAGAAGACTAAAATATTAGGATTTGGAATCCTAAGTCACTGAATGGAATTATTGTCCAGGGAGTGCAAAATAAAAAGTTATTTTATAAACACAATATTTATTTCTAAATTATGTAAATAGTCATACACAATATAAACAATAATACAGTTTTTTACAAAATAAATGTGAGCAAGTAATCAGACATAAAGATTATTTTACTTTGCCATTGACTAAATATTGAAACCATGAATTTAAACAATTGTCCAAATATAACTAGTGACCATTACTTCTGTAATATTGCATCATTATTAAAAGTAGTGAGAACCCGTCAAAATTTGACGGTGAGATCTGAGATAAATGTAAAACACTGTTCTAAGGCTAACGTTCCACAATATGTTGCATTGTTTGGATCTTTATTATAACCTAAAGATATTCTGTGATGTGTAGTTCCCAAAATTTTGAACACACGTATGGTCCGTGACCAAGTGGCAGTGTGGTTGCCCACATATTCCAATAATACACCAAATGACACAAAAGAATGAGCACTATTATACTCACAGATATTATTTTTAAAGTTTTTTGATGTGTCATCATCTATAAACAAAGTTGATTACTTCTGGCTTATTGCTCGAAGGTAAACTTATTTTCCCATTTGAGCAACACAGAGTTTGCAGAATTTCTCTCATGGGAAGTACAAAGCAGAACAAAACTGACATTTTCTGCGTTGACTTTCGCATTCTGTGCATCCAGTTAATGTACGTGTGCGTCTTTTGGGGCACATGAGCAACAATTCGGAATTCGGCATAACCTGTGAACAATTTCACTACTTCAGAACAAGTGAGCAAAACCCACTGTCCGAATGTTCTTTACAAAATACATCACAAAAGCAAACACATGCAAACTGTCAACGCCACAATGCAATTATTACACTGAAACAAAACCTTGACGAACTGTAAACAAATCTCAACAATCAAATCAAAACATGAAGCAATGTCAGCCTTTGGAAGAAAACAATTGACTACTTATAAGCATACTATTAAAGAATGAGTTAATTAATTAATTTACACTGTAAATGTTGGTGAATCAACACAAAGAATATCTGATAACACATCAAGGGATTCTTTCATTTAAAGGAAAAAAATACTACAATCGATTCAGTAGAAGCTCTAAACGAAGCCATGGCAGAATACCTTATTTTTTTAAATATATGGATGACATTCCAGCTATCAACACCTGTCAAATGTCAGCCTATTATCAAAATTGCAACTAAGGTACAATACAAATTAATATTACTGATAAGTTTTATAAATAAACAAGAAACTTGCATCTGCATAAACAGTCCACAAAATCTTTTTTTACTTGCTTTCTTCAAAAATGCAATATTACTCATTAAACTGCATTACAATAAACATGTTTTACCTCCTACCTAGTACAAGTGATTAACTAAGTAAAAAAAATTACGTGATTCTACTTCAACTTCATTTATCTCAAAGCAGAGTTTTTGGACTTAGTAGGTTTCACTAATATTCCGATATCACAGGCCACATATTTGTTCAAAAGCATGGCTAGTTGCTCAATGGATCATGGATGAAAATCCAAAGGCCAGAATACTAATATAATATAATTATATTACAAACTACTAATATATACAAACAAAAATTAAATATCAACAACAGTTAAAAATGAAGCAAAATATATACAAACTAATACTAATGATACTAAGATATACAAACAAACAAAAATTAAATATATACAACAATGTTAAAAATGCAAAATATATACAAACATCAAACCTCAATAATACTCCTCAATATATACAACAATGTTAAAAATGCAAAATATATACAAACATCAAACCTCAATTAATAAAATAAATAATAAAATGAAAAAAAAGGTAAAAAATAGCTACAAACATTCTTGGCCTTCCGATAACCGGATATTCACATCACGGCAATACGCCCTGATTACTAACCTACATATGGTGTCTATCATAATGGAAACCATTTTGGAGCTATGATCTGGACAATTAAGCCAGCTATAGTCCAAATTTGCTGTTAGGAAACTAACAACATCACCCTTTATGCTTCTTGAGTGCAAACTTCCGAGTTTCAACAAAATTTGACACAAAAAGATTTCGGGCCATTTGGACCGCACTCCACAACTGCTTATTTGCATATATCAAAGCTGGATTATGAGGATCATATTCCAGACTTTGAGTATACATCTGCCCCAGGGATGGCTCATCACTCTTAATCGCAGTTAGGCATATTGAGCAATGTTGGTCCTTCAAACCCCCTACCATGCACTTGCCAATGTAGCCAGCAACATAGTAGGTCCCAATGTTTTCAGGTCTTGCCATGTCCTCCTCCGTCAGAGCATTGGCCTCTGCTGTATCATCTGGAATATGCAGAACAGCTGCAAAAGTGTCATCGTCAGCTGCAGCTACAGTATGGGGATGTGCCATGTCGGGTTCCCCCTCCATAGTATCATCCTCATTCTCTAACTGACTGCTGCCAGTGACTCTTCCATGTGTTCTGACATATTCATTCAGATCACACAGAATTCCTAAATTGTCATCCTCACAATTGGAATTCCGGATTCTGGCACTGACAAGATTATTCACAATTACTGATTTCAAAGCAGTGCCACCACGTGAAGGAACTGCAATACAAAGAGACATGGTATTATTGACACACAAAACACAGGGCAAACATTTATCTTCAATTAAAAAGGCATTTGCACTCCCCAGAACATGCGGGGAACTCGGGAGAAATGTTGTCCACTACATGCAGAGCAGGTAGAGCAGAGCCTGCAAAAGAAATAAGGATGTTTAATTAAATTAAAAAAGAAAGAAAGTTTTCTTATTACACCTTCTAGTTGCTTAAAAAAACCTACGCCTTTCTTGTGGTAATCCTTCTAAAAACGACCTGAGTGCTCCCTCCGGCAACTCAGGACGCACATCAGGAAAAATTATGGGCTCCGCATTATGTGCTAGGTGCCTCCCAATTGCCTTTATCCATTTCATACACCTGTAATAAAATTAGTAATGTGTTATTGAGCTATTATAGTTATATCAAAATCACCTTAATGTTAATATAGCTATTATAACTTATCAATTACATGATTATTAAAGCAACCCGTGCTTTCATGACTTCAATACATTGGATGTTCATAATAATTGTGTTTACAATATCCTCACATATAATTACATTATTTAAATTAATTTCATGTATTATTTAGTGACATAGTTAATTTACTATGTCACTAAATAGTACATGAAAAAATTGTTATAGAACTATGCTAAGCATTTCATATCGCTTACCTTTCAGGATCTCTTGGAAACTTAAAGAATTGCTGTTCACTCCTTCTATTTTGGTTGTATCGGCAATTGGGTACCCAACAACGCCTAAATTGGGGCATTTCGAGAAACACACAAACGCTAAAACCCACAAACGCTCTGGCAAAAACGTTCAGATGAAATCGTTTCGTCTACACACAAAGCATGTTAATAATTGCAGGGTCCGACCTGTAGATTTCGCGCACCGCGCCTTTGCGCCCTTCGACGCTATTGGCCCACCGAGGGGCCGAGATGGCGGAATTCAAATTCAAATACAATTCAAATAAGAACAGGCCCCGGCCTATCTAGTGGCAGACCACTGGTCCTAGCCTCATTCTCAACTAGGACACACGTAGCCCAGGGTCATAATTCCAAGAGAAAGTGCGTCGGCCGCGTACTCTGTGGCCAGGTTGCGAATTACATTCTTGGAACCACGGAGTAAGATATATCGTACACCTTACTTTCGGATATGAAGCGCAGTGGATAAAGTGCATAGATGAGTGACGCGTTATCTAAAGCTTGCAGACGAAATTGTGAGAATTCTTTGTGCGTAGTTCAGGAAAATTTTTACGTGCATATTGCCCCTGATAACGAGCAAAAATAAAAATGGAAAACCTTGGAATTTTACCCGAAAATAGAAGTAGAAGAGTATATAGTAGAGAAATATATATATATATATATATATATATATATATATATATATATATATATATATATATATATTCGTATATAGGTCAAAACGTAATTGACTAATCATAATCATAAAAGTAAATGAAAGTATCAATATTGAACGTAATTGCCAGTATTTATAATTATTTTGAAGACGACAAATATATATGTTTAAACTACATGTAGAATAAAGCTTATTTTTTTACGTAAATCAATTAATCATAGCATTGAAGCATGAGAACAATACTGACCCATCAACATGTACATTATGTGTACACACTAAATTGACAATGTTCTGAACAAAACCATATTAGCTTCATTATTTGATCTGAAGTGCTATATATTAATGATCTTGAAATGTGAATAACAGAAACCAATTCATGCGTTGGGAGCAATTGCAATGTAAAATAATAGCACAGATTAGTCTCAATATGTAAGTGATCATTGCTTAATTACATACTACTGCACTAATCTTCTGCACATAATGAAGAAAAAAATCAACTTCATGAAACCAAAACATACAAACATTTTACATTTTACCAATTTGAACACGAGAACTGTGTAAATAGTCAAATTGTGAGTGCTATTGAAAAGCAACCCTATTACGTAGAGAATTATTTACATTTGCATCCCAACTTGCAGTATTATTTTCAATAGTGCGAGTGAGTACTTTAGCAAGTCGCACTTCTCTTAATAGCCGATTCAAAACGTTTATAGACTGCCCATCTATTCGCACTTGTATAGTCTGTCTGACAACTTGACACACGCATTGTTTCAAGAAATTCAATGTTTACAAATTTCTGTAAAAGGAGAGGTTGTTTAGAATGTATATGATATCTATATATATTACATTGTAGATTACTGTATATTCTGTACTATATATTATTGTACATTGCACTGTCTCAACCTACCTCAATTTATGTACAAATTCAAACTCCGTTTTATAGCCACTTTGTACATACCACAGATTAAGGATAATGGATGTACCTTGTCATCTTTACCACTTTAGTTACTGATTTCTTCCAAATATTCCACCAATGTTCAGAACTAACAAATCACCACCGTTCATACAGGGACATTACATAACCTTATTCAAAGTCCAATGAATCTCGTAATAATTGAGGACATTGATGAAACCAGTAGTAGATCTCAGACGTCATCCTCTGGTGGCGCACAGCTAAACTATTGACATTGATGCGCTCTTGAATCTGTGATGTAAAGCTATGCCAAAAATGTCGAGAAAAGTAATTATTTTGTAAATATATTACGGTTTATGGTTGTAAATCATAGCCTATAGTACTCCAGACCTTTAAAGGAAGTTAGCACAAAAGTTTCATCGACATTGGTTCAGTAGATTCAGAGATTACCGCGTTGGAAGAGAACGCACTTCTGTCTTTATATATTAGTATAGATATAGATATAGATATTCATTTGTATTGTACCTTAGTAGCAATTTTGATAATAGGCTGAAATTTGACAGGTGTTGGTGGCTGGAATGTCATTTTAATAATGATGCAAAATTAAAGAAGTAATGGTCACTAGTTATATTTGGATAACTGTCTAAATTCATGGTTTCAATATTTAGTCAATGGCAAAGTAAAATAATCTGTATGTCTCATTACTTGCTTACATTTATTTTGCAAAAAATTGTATTGTGTGTATTATTGTTTATATTGTGTATGGCTACTTACATAATTTAGAAATAAATATTGTTTATGAAATAACCTTTTATTTTGCACTCCCTGGACAACAATTCCATTCAGTGACTTAGGATTCCAAATCCTAATATTTTAGTCTTCTAAATTGCCTAACGTATTTATTTTACATAGAAATAATGTATTTATTTGACGCCATTTTGAAAACAACTTATTTTAAATTTCCCGGTCGTCATTACGCGCCATCTCCATTGGTAGTACGTCCTTCGACGCTATTGGTTCAACCTGTGTCTAAGATGGCCGCTTCCCCCTCCATGAAAATTAGAAATTTGAATAAGAGCGTTGGGATTAACCTTGAGTGCCGTCTCTATTAGTATACTCTCTGGGGAGCCCCCAAAAGGGTCGGGTGACGCAACTGCGTCGAGCGGGAAGGGGGGTCAGGTATTTTTTTCCGAAATTTCACTTTACGCCGCTCCTATTCATCCGATTTGCATGATTGACACGGCGTTGGATTCAGAAAGCACGTCGTCATCGCGCTACAAGCCCACATTTTTTAATTTCTTCCCGGAACACTTAGAGATTAAAAAACAATTTTTTTTGGAAATCTTTTTTGAAAAAACGGCTTCGTAGCGTAAATTCTAGTTTTAAAAAGGCGTCCAATACCGTTTACAGATCGAAAATCGGACCATTTCTCCAGACGTTATCGGTCTAGTAAATTCCCTGTGATAGTGCTGCGATCTATTGATTTTTCCTATAAGTATTTTTCGGTACATTAAGGCTAAATGCACCGAAAAATACTTATAGGAAAAATCAATAGATCGCAGCACTATCACACGGAATTTACTAGATCGATAACGTCTGAACAAATTGTTCGAATTTCGATCTGTGAACGGCATTGGACTCCTTTTTAAAATAGAATTCACGCTACGATGCCGTTTTTTCAAAAAATATTTCCAAAAAAAATGTAAAATGATTTCTCATAGTTACGGGAAGAAATTAAAAAATGTGGGCTTATAGCGCGATGACGACGTGCTTCCTGAATCCAACGCCGTATCAATCATGCAAATCGGATGAATAGGAGCGGCGTAAAGTGAAATTTCGGAAAAACTACCTCCCCCCCCTTCCCGCTTCATGCTTGCGTCACCCGACCCTTTTGGAGGCTCCCTCGACGCGGCCGAACGGCCAAACCCGGCGGCCTCAAGAGGAGGGCGGCACGGGAGGAGGCCGTGCTCTCAGGCAGGCAAGCCGGGCAGTCGGTTCGTCATTTTTCGTCCCTTTCAATCTCAATATATTTTTCTCCACTTATCAAACTAGTGATGCTGTAACACAACCAAACGGTCTCATATCATCTGTAATAGTCGTATAAAACTATATATCTTGTTCACATATTTCCGTCTTCCTTCGAATACCATCAAAAATTTATTTGAGGCACTACTCAAAATATCAATTCCGATTTGGAAACTGATTTCAAAAAGAAAATTGAACTAATTGTGTAGATATCACCAATATTCCATGGCCTAACATCTTATTTTACATACATTTTACTTCTAAGATCTTCCGTTATCATTCCACTACCAGAAAGAATGGGCCGAAATTACGCAAGAGCTCTTTTATCCTGCGACTCGACTTTTGATCTCAAAACGGCGTTTGTCTCCTTGATAGACTTCACCTGATGAATCTGTTTTCCCAAGTAAAATTTTAAAACTGTTTTCGTACTTTCGGACAAAATTGAAGAAGTGGTAAAATAGCGCGCAGGCGAGATGCATCCTGAATCCAACACTGTAACAAACATTAAAATCTAATATTAAGAATCGTGACATGTCCCAGTTTACTTAGTAAGGTATATTGATATAAAATGATTCTGTTATATTTGTATAAACTTGAAGATTGGAAAAAGTAAATCCCGGTGCGTCATTTTGATACAAACTACGTAAATGATAATGTAAAAGGATGTAGTGTAAATCATTGTATTGTGACATATGTATGTATTTTTTAATGCATTAAATTGTCATGAAAGCAATACAACTTAAACCCTTACACAGGAACACCACACTAGAAGAGGAGTATCCGTCTATGAGGGGGATAAATTATGTTTTGTTATAAAGTTCGGCAACTTTTACATTTCTACATTAAGATACCATTTTTCTAAACATCGTACACGCTTATCAGTAATATTTAATCGGGTAACAATTCAATTTATAAGATTTATATGCTACTAATAAAACGTAGCATACCAGTCACTGATAAACCTCATATTTGGGAATCAGAATGCAAACGTATTAAATCGGCGATCCTCATCTAGGTGTCGAGAATAGGGATGCAACATTGATTTTGATATTTTCAAAACATAGATTTTGTATAGACACATGAACATATTTCGTAAAAAAATGAAACATTTATAAAACCTGATGTTTATTATCGATGTGCTTGATGAGTTGTTGTGAATGAAAAGAACCGATAATCACAATTTTATAAAAAAGTTAAAATATGAAATAATATTGCATTATACCACTGTCAATACATGTGTTCGAATAAAGCGAACGGTGATTGTAACATCCTCATCCAGTAGACTATCTTCAGCCCAAGAAATGACCCCATTTTTCTGGCATTTCCTACGTATGTCCTACCGTACGCAGAGAGGCGGCCAACGCAAGCACTCTAGGTGTAAGGTCTCTCGCCCATCTTCCTGTACCCATTTGAGAAAGTTGTGACTCCATAAGATGACCCTGGGCGATAGTAAAAAGAATAACAGCGAAACTAAGCCTGAAAACTTTCTTTTGCCGTTTTGTCTAAATCGTAATTATAAATTAACAATCACGGCCACTGTCAAAACAAATTATCTTCCGCACGAACTTGATCGATGTTTCTAAACCAGGTTTTTTAAAGATGTTTTAATTTTGAACATTGATATTTGCATTTGTATTACTTGAGCATCATTCCTTCGCTTTTCTTGCTATCCGAAACTGGGAGGGGACGCGCCGATAATTCAGCGAGTTCTTCCCTAATAATGGCAGAATGTACGCATGAAAGACTGCGGGTATCAAACACACTGTTCAGTGCGATGATGTCTATTTGTCGGCTCCAGTCCCGGTCAAGCAGCGGCGGTGAGCTTCTCTCCTTTCATCTGCAGGTCCCAATTCTTCTGCGGGTCTGAACGCGCAGAGAAATAGTACTAGAACATAGATCGCAAGCCATCCCTTGTTAGACCTATCTGGATATACACAGCAATAGGATGCTAGCAATTTGTTCATTGCTCACTCGGACTCGAACTGCCTTTTTCCTTTTGTTTGTGATATTGTGTATTAGTTATTCAATTGTGCCACTTACACCCTTTTCTTCCGCTTCATTCTATCATTCCAAGCATAATATCCTTTTCTAGAGATTTTGTTCGACTCATAGTATGTCAAAAATATTTTATTTTCCATTTTTTGGCTTTGGCTTTTAGAGAAAGTTCTGTTTTCTTTTCAAAATTTCGGCATTTATCTTTTTGCCCTCCCATTGTACGTAATATTTTCTTCTGTGTCCATACTTCAAAAGCATCTTCCTTTTTTCGGCCTATCTCAATGTTCAGCTTTTACACCCACACAACAGGATTAGAAATACCATTTTCTCGATTATTTGGATTTTGGTCTTACGCAAGGCTTGATTTCTGACGGAACACGACGGAACGGCGTTCCTGTATCTCGCTGATAATTATTACATTATATTATAAACATATAATTATTTCTATTAAATTAATAAATCATTTTGAGCGCGTTCCGGGATCTAAAATTTTAGAAATCAATCACTTGATATGCCTGCATATTTTATGAATTTGTATAATTTTCTTTCCACTTCTTTTTCTAAAATTATTCCTCTCTTTAGTTTTTCTGTACAGAATCCAGAATTTTTTATTGTAATTCATAAGTATTTAACTTCGCCTGCCATGTATATCACTTCTCTGTTGATGTTCAGGCTTCCTTTTTTACCAGTTGACATAAATGTTGTTTTCTTTAAATGTAAGTTCATAGAATATTTAAATTTTATATTAATAATATATTTAGCTATCATTATTACATAATTCAGAATTAAGTATAAATAAAACATCTGCATAATTTTGATGACATAACATTTTTGCGTTTTCTCGAAAAGGAGTAAAGTGGACATGTCACGTTTTGAATGTTTGCTTCTCATTTCGCGCACCTTTCTATCCAAGCCCAGCGCCGCCAAGGCACGCGCTCAAGTGTAGTCACCCTTCTGAGCTGGAAGCAGGGTCGCACCTCTGGCACACTGCTGTTCTGATAGCGTGACTTTTCTGACCTCTGCAGACATCTCGCCGCGTTCTTCGGCGGGCTGCGTGCTACACTAGGGCAATTCGATATGCCCAAGCGTAGGAAGAGGGCGGTGAGCAGTTTTCAGTGGACGAGAACATTGTGCAGTGACGAAGTGGAGATTATATTTACTATACAAGAATTAGTGGAATCATTCGCGTTTCGTTAATTATTAGTAACCGAGTGTTATATATGAACAAGATAATAATTCAAACAATAAATAACAATTATAAAAGTATATTAGTTTAATAAACATTTTGTGAGATATTATTAACTAAAATAACTTATTTAGTCGACATTTATGGATGGTAAGCTATTGTTTTTCATTGAAAATACAGGTATAATACCCTTATCACCTTTATGGACGTCCATACCGTTATAGACGTCCTATAGAGGTATTTTATCGGTATAAAAGAACATAGGTATTTGAAAAAGGTATGTAAAATACCGGTATTTTACCGGTATCTAATACCTTTTCGGTCCCTGCCTATTCCTCATTGCCAGTTTACACTCCCTGGTCATATTTCGAATGACCCGGAACATTTCTTTAGGTCTCCTTTTGTTGTTATGTTCTTCCACTTCTTTGCATTTTTCTTTTTATTTATTTATCGTCAAAAAACAGTTAAAAACTACGTATGACGTGCTATATTTCTTGAAGAAACTTTTCTTTATCTTGTCTTGGTCTACGCTGGAATACCCTGCTGAGTTCTCTGACTTTTATCCTTTGCTTTCTTAGCAGAGAAATATAATACTTGAAAAGAACGAAACATTAGGACTTTATTATTATTATTATATAATAATATAATATAATATAATAATAAATAATAATAATAATCACAATCACGCGAATGGAGAGGAATCGAAGGTAAAGTGTATATACTCGTACTATATAATCCTTCGAATCTTCACTTCGATGACTGAGTTTCCAAGATTTTTAACAATTGTGAGACTCCATCTTTATATTTCACGGTGAAAAATCTTGAAATATCTCTACAGGTCTGATTCAGTTTGCCCATTGTGAAACCATGGAGCAGGTTGTTACTCTAGGCACCGGGCGGGCGTTCTTTCAGCGCCCGCCGCGAAGGGCTAGGCTAAAGTGACCGTGGGGGAGGGGTTCCGGGATTTCCAAATCCGATATGGCACTGGGACAGTGGTTCTCGAATATCGTTGCGAATGCTCACTCCAAGTTCACTGCGGGAAGGGGGGAGGGGGGAAGGGGGAAGGGGGTTCAGGTATTTTTTCCGAAATTTCACTTTACGCCGCTCCTATTCATCCGATTTGCATGATTGACACGGCGTTGGATTCAGGAAGCATGTCGTCATCGCGCTATAAGCCCGCATTTTTTAATTTCTTCCCGAAACTATGAGAAATTATTTTAATTTTTTTTGAAATATTTTTTGAAAAAACGGCATCGTAGCGTGAATTCTATTTTAAAAAGGAGTCCAATGCCGTTCAGAGATCGAAAATCGGACAATTTGTTCAGACGTTATCGGTCTAGTAAATTTTGCTTATTTTGGTGCTGCCACGTGGTGGCGACAAATGGAACTAGTATCGGTACATTTAGCCTTAATGTATAGCCTCAGTCTGAAGGGTCGCGAGCACGAAGTCAAGACCACCTTCAATTCTCAATTCAAGTATTGAAGAAGGTCTTGACGAAGTATACAAAAAAAATACAACGTTCTTCCCACGGTCGCGAGTTAGACCCCCGTCGTGAGCGTGGGCGTTTGTCCCTTGTCTTTCACCTGCGTTGTCGCGGAAGGCCTCGTGAGTCTTCTGATTACTGGGGCCCGGATTTTAATGACAAGTCATGTATTTTTTCTGAACCTTCGGGTGAATTTTAAAACAATTTATGCACGAATCCAGGTATTGTCGATTAGAAAAACGTATTTTTATTGTGCATATAAAGTCATATTTACACAGTTTGTTAGTAAAAGGTTTAGTAATCATATTTTGGCCAAATTCTGCCATAAATGCATATATTTGTCATATTTTTAAGGACAGTTTTTAGTAAAAGGTCATATTTTGGCCAAATTTCGCCCAAACTGCACAAGTATGTCATATTTTTAAGGACACAAGAATAAAAGGTTTGAAAATGTGTCTCACAAGATAATGTATCAGGTGATATTGTCACAAATAAACTCAAAATTATACTACAAAGGATTATTTTAAACAAGAAGTATGCAGTAGTAAAGCAAGTCATTTGGTTTGATGGGTTTTATTGTACTGTTCTTGATTTTTTTACAGAAACAAGCAATTTTTTTAAAATGCTAGTTAGTTCCAAAGACTGCAAGCCGTATATACCGTACTCACAATCTGTTCTTGAGTGAATTTTGTATTTGTTATACCTAAAAAAATTAACAGGAATTTTTAAAAAATAAACTTGTAAAATGTCATATTTTATTTTTAAAAGTCATATTTATATAGGTTTTAGGTCATAAATGCTTGCATATTTTGCTTATTTTTAGGTCATTAAAATCCGGGCCCTACTGATTATAGACCGGGGAGCCCGCACCTAATGTTCTATAATTAGAAATTAGTTTTACAAAAAACGATGACCGAAATGTACTAATTAGTTGAGAAATTGCGATATAAATATCTAATAAATTACATAACATGACTAAGGGCGAGAAAGTATGTGCTGTTTTAGCTCCACCAGTTTTCATTTCACACAATGAAAACTAATGTTAAACTTGTGAAAACAAGGGTTATCATGAGATATGAGTAGCAAACTGGCAAACATTATTGTGAATATAGTCAATAATGCAGAATAGGTGAGAACAATATTACTTTTTTGTTTGAGTAGATGCACAGTTAATCAATCACATAATTTTTTTTATTGAAAACGGAAATACATGATAATAAACATTAAAGGATTTTCTTCACTTTGCTGTATTTTATTTTCAACAAAAAGATTTCTTACTTCTTGACAATTGTCAGCAATAAAACAAATTCACACAGAAAAAAAATTAATTAATATTAATCAATATATCTCATATCTTACTATAATAAATTATGATTCAAGACTGAAGGGCACCATACGCCAGTTGAACAAGTAGTGTCTTTGGTTTATTCAAAACACCTAACACCAATTTATTTGTATATTGTTTTTAAACATTCTTTCTTTTCAAATATTTATTAAATTACAATATATTAACATGTCCTCAAACTAAAAATATCACAGTTTTCTCCATCATTTGATAAATTATGTTAATCCCAGTTACAAAATCTCATACATCTCAAATATATGAACTCATTGACACACAGAGTTCATTCACATTTTGAATCTGAATTTTAAAAAGCAATGAAGGTTGAACCAAAGCAAAAAGTACCTTTAGTTTATATTAAAACTAGGTAACATTTCAGTACTGGTGAATTAGATAACTTAAAAAAGTTAAATTTAAATACATTTTAAGGGTTTTTAAAATTACACACTATTTTACACTGTATATACAAGTAAATTATGTAGGTGCTCAGATGTTCAGACTGAAAAAGATTTAAAACAATTTGAATTGATATTTACAATCCAAACATTGCAACACCAATATACAAATAAACATTTCACTCAAGTGATGTTGATAAACCTGCATCATTTTTCTTTGAGAAGAATTTCACATTCTGGTAGAGAAACTTTCATTATAAGAGAAACATTTGAGTTTATTATCATTTTACAATTTATTTGGGAAGATAACTGATCCTGGTGGAAGATTACTGATTGTACTGATATGTTTTAAGTGCGTCATCCCCTACTCTGTATGTACTTTGGAACAGCTTCTACATATGTATTCAAGGTTCGAAGGTGAAGATTAATATTTTTCAGCAAATATTTTTCAAATTTTAATGTTATTTTTCTTCTTTAAAATAAATCTTTAGGAACATCTTACATTGCTAAAGATAAATTTTAGGTTACAGCTCATCTACAAAACAACAAAAAAACCAAGAAAGATACAGCAAATTAATATTGTTATTTGATGGTTTGTTGATGTGTTGAATTCCACATTTCACCAAACGTCTAGCTCTATTAGTAGCAAATCAATTTAATTGGTGGAATAAAACACAACTGGAGAAGCTTACAGTAATTTCTTTCTAAAAATTCAATGAGAGTAATTCACACGAAGAAAAATTAACAATTCAGTTATGAATATTTTTCAAAAACACTGGATAGAAGTGCTTAATAAAATTTTGTAATATTTTTAAACATTAAATGTGTCTTTTTTAACGTGTAATCCGTGTAATTAAATAAATATACATCCAAGTTGTTTTGCATGAGAAATTACATTTCATATAATACAAAAATACAACTACAAGTTACAAAGGTACAATGAATGGACATGCAGTTCTACATAATAATAAATGACTTGCATTCAAGGAAGATCAAAACAATTTTTACTGTTTTGATGTGTGTCACAGATACTGCTAATTTTTGTTAATATAATTGTTTTCAAGAGCAAACCTGCCTACTTGACATCTTTTGAAAATGGAACATGATTATGAAGGAATACTAAAGACTAAAATGGTATTGTAGAGAACAGTCTTATTAGATCAATGACACATACTCAAAAGAAAATTGTAATAGAATAAGGTAAAGAAAAACTGAAAAGATCATGCACAACAAACCAAAATTTCATCTATTAGGTAATGTCTATATTAGACTGTCTAGTCTACTATGTGCATTGAAAGAGAAGATCTGAGAAAATGGATTTGTTTAAACAGATTTTTTTTAGGTGTCATATAATATTAAAAAATGTCAGGTACCCAAAAATATATTCACCATCTACTGCCATAAATGTGTGTTAACTGAGTTCATCACAAGATTATACATTTTCCTACCGAGTCCAATTTCAGTGTTAAAAAAATAAAATAAAATGTATCTTGGAAGATGGAAAATTATAGTTGTCATCCAGTACTGTATACTGGAAAAAGTGAAACATAATTCATTACCTCCAAATATCTTAAACCAATTATGTGGATTAATGCCATTAAATACAAACTCTATTAATGATGACTTTCAGTCTAAATTTTCATCAATATTAATCTGCAGATATTAATAGTCCTTTGTAATTGAACTGAAAAGCTTTCAGAGATGGCACATTGAGATCAAGACATTTGCTGTCATGATTGTGAGATGCACTTGATAATCGCAGTGTTTACCTAAGTTGCTTTAGTTTTCTTTCTTTGACCTCTCTTTGTATTTGGAGATGGCCAAATTCACAAGTTCCCTCTCTTGATAACACCACACAATTACTACAGCCATGAAACATAGAATTCCAATCCCAAGATGAATAATTTTAAATGAGTCAAAAAAGTATCTCTCAGAAAGACAGGTGATGCTCCAAGACAAAAAGAGCATAAATAAGAAATAATAATTTGGAATTAAGCCTCCCAAAGGTTTGTAATCAGTACCTTTATAATGAGTTTGTATAAATTTAATACTGTGTATTATTCTTGCCAGCATATTACAACAATTGGCAAAAATAAAACCAACCCCACCAAAAACAGTAGTCAATAACCATGACACAAAAAGAAAAGAAACAGAAAGGCCAGCCATCACATAGTTAAATCTATCCAATTGCGATGTGTTCATTGTTGCCAAGGCATAACACTCTGTAATTCCATTGACTGCAAGAAAGAGCACAGCCAGGCAATGCGTTCTCATTAACAGTGGTCCAGGGCCCATAATCAGTGTTTGACCTCCGTACAAGAAAAGCAACAACTTTGAATAGGACTGTCCAAACACTAAAATAACTAAACCAAATGAAGAGATGCACCGTAACAAATGCTTCAGAACGTACACTGTTTCTGAAATATGTTTTTGATCTTGTGCTTGGACGGCAGTATCCCTTGCAACCATTTGCGAAAAGTAAAAGTAAGACGATTCTTCAATTGGTCGGAAAATGAAACGAGCAGCCAACGATCCCAAGTTGTTGACAATGTCATATACACCTTGTTCATAAAATGTCAGCACTGAAAAGAGAGTCATAACGTACCTCTCCCCTTCAGTCAATACTTGCTTCAAAATTCCCTGCTTGAAGAAGCTCCACGTCAGTTTAGTTAGAGTGTAGTCGATAATGGGTTGACTTTCTATTCTCATAGGCAAAAAGTCCCTCAACGAGCAAAAGGGAAAATCGTCCTCAGAATTCATTCGGTGGTTCTCGTTTTGACAGTGGAGACTGCCTCTTTTGCATGACAAAAGATGTCTATTGCGATTGCCAATATAAAAGTAAAAATATAAATAATAACTAAAAGTGTAAACACATACTGACAACACTTGTGCAAGAGAAAAAGCTATCACAGCTTTGTCTGGACTGTATATTACTAATGGTACAAACGTTACTGTCCGAACAATAACATATATAGTTTCTAGAACAATTTTAAGTCTCACAAATAGGAATGCTTGTGCAGTTAGATAGACTGGTTCACAACACATCTCTATTACACAACTGATACATATTGCCCAGACACCCAAATTGTAATGAGGTGTAATGCTGGTATCAGGAGGTACCAAGATATGGAGCCACACATAGCCAAAAAACAGACTTAATACTTGGCACAGTGGAACAGTAAACCACAGAAGGTTTATAACTTGTCTCCAGCTGTGCTCTGAAGTTTTACTTAAGCATGCTCTCCGGAAAGCTTCACGACTGAGAAACAAAATTGTTGATTCAAGTAACAATAATCTCACATTCATTACTCCAATGACATCCTGGCTCACATACCGCAATACAAAAGCATTTAAGAAGAAAGTAACGCATCTGAACAATACTTGAAATATAATATTAAATGTAGCATTTTGGAGACTGCTTTTAAGATAATTCTTGGCCATTTTTCAATTGCTTCAATGCCAATTCTCTCAAAATTAAATACTTTTTACTCTGAAGATTGGAAATTGTAATATTTCTTTTAAAAAGTAACTATGAGCACTAAAGTCCTTAATTACTATATTAGTCAAACACGTGAAATGAAACTTTATTATTCAAGGAATTATTAAACTAGCCCAGGAAGTAAATTACATCACATGAAGTCTTCAGATAATTATGAATTTGTTGCCTGGCAAGTCAGGCTGAAAAGACACAGATTACAAATCTCTGAGGTGTACAAGATGAAGTATAATAAATAAAGTAGGATGTACATAAATAATAAACAAGTTACAGCAATTATGAGCAGGTAAAATTAAATTACTGTACTTTAACATTACTTTTGATGATGTACAATTCTATCAAAAAACTTTGGTTCTAATATTCCTTTATCATTACCAGGGCTCAAAATCACGTTGTTGGCTGAGCGGTAGAACTTAATTCCACCTGGAAAAAAAAAAAAAAAAAAAAAAACAGTCAGTAAAAGTACTCACTAGAACTGAGTTTACATAATATAAAACCATTAATTTTTCTAATAAAATATTATGATTTCATATCAATAAGAATTCCCTGTTCATCATTCTGTTTCAAATACTAAATCTTTTATTCTTTACAGAATATTCTGTGTAAATAACATAGTAAACATTTTTTGCAATCTGCTCAACACAAATTAAAATAACAGTTATCTTCAATTTTTTTGTTAATAAATTGTTACAAACAAAAACATTTTGTTTGAAACTGCAGATTTAAAAAAGAAAAAAATGTATTATTCCCCAGGAATTTAATAAAATGCAATTCATAGTAACAACAGACACAGATGTAAATTTCCTTCCCCTCATTATAGACTCTGGACAAATTAAAAATTTCTGTTGTTTCCAGACAAAATTTTGAGCACAGAAATTGTAACTTCATCCTCTTCAACTAGTACGATACATTACCTAAAGTCTTGCAATATTGATTTTTCTAAAAGGGCCACAGAAGTTATACATTGTAGGGTGAATATTAAAATTGGTTAACTCATTTGTGGGAAAACGCTAATACACTTCTACATATTATATATTTATCTCTAAAATTTTAATTTTTTTACTCTAATTTTAATTCTACCAAAATTTCACGTTCATTTATCTATTATATGTATATTATACAAAATAACTCGTTTTATATGTATGAGAAAAAATAAAAATTAACACAGAAATAAAAAAGCACCCAATTTACACAATTCAATTGTTTTTTTTATTTCTGTGTTACTTTTTCTTTGTGAACAAATATATTAATTTCTTTTGTAAGTAATAAACAATTTACATGCAAAATATAGAAGGAGATTATTAGACAAAATATGCATAAAACTGATGTAAGAGCTCATTTTTAAAGTTTTGTTGTTTCCTCCCTGGACATTGTGTATTAATAATTAATATACAGGGTGAGTCACATAACTTTAGCACCTCCTTAAAAAAAGATTGGCTGGATTTGCCCTTGAAGGGAACCATTCAGACTGGTGCATGAAATCTCATTGCAGCTGTGAAAGATTGCAAACTTCACGCTTTCATTCACATGATTTGAGACATCCACGAACTTTCTAGTGTTATCATTAGAAATAAGTGAGCAGTTTGTAAGAACATAAATTCCATTTCTTTGACATCATTTCTCAAAAAATGCTCCAGGAAATCACTCATTGTGCCCATAGTATAAGAAATTATTGTGATCCTGGGACGATCATGTCCATTTTACTAATTGTTGTTTGAATGTAAATAGAAAACCTGTGTTGAGTAATTTTTGTTGGTAGAGATTGACCAAAACCTCTGAAGCATTTCTTAAAAAATTAGCAAAGAAGCAAATGCTAAGTAATATTTTGTGCTTGCACTATTAAGTGGCAGTTCCAAAACCATGTTATTACTTTTAATAATGTGTTAATTTGAACAAGAATTCTTTTGTTCCCAAAAAATGATGTCAGCCTGCATGCACTCATGATGTCAGCCTGCTGGGACCTTCTATAAATCCCAGCTGACTACTCAGAGGCAATTGGCTCTTCCGTTTAAGAAGATCAACAAAAACACCAACCTTTCAGAGCATCTGCAACTTTGATATATATATAGGTATCGCAATTGCCACGAATACCACTGATGACCTGAGGATCCCCAGGTTCTCCTGGTGCAAAGTGGATGTGTAGGCGGTTCATACAACTCAGGCCGTTCTGCTTAATACTGTCCCAATTCCGTGAATATGTACCATGAACCACTATTGGTGCTTCTGATGCATCTAGGATGGGCTGAAGACTTGTGTCATTCACAACCTGCAATGGCATTTCATTCAAAATATTTCAGGAAGACTCACATAATATTCAAGGGCAGCCTACAGTATTCTACACTTGAAACTGTACAATCAGTGGTGTTATTGAAAAAAAACATGCAGAGGCAAATAGGGCAAGTACACTAAATTCACTGCATATTTGTAACTAAAATGCTGGAAGGTAAGTGAAAAAATAGTTTGTTGGAAATCTGTAGGCAAATTTCCATTACCAATAAGCTCTCTAACTTCATACAGACAAAAATGTTTAATATAATTATCTGCAAAATGTAACTGTTTCAAATGTTTTGTCTCAAGCAAAATACCTTTCTGAATAAGAACAATGAATTATGAATAATACTCTTAAACTAAAGAAAAAAAAATTCATTTTAACCAAAAAGCAATGCGCACTGAAGTCACCAAATCTAATATGAACTGAGGAAATCGTGACATCTGCACTTATTCTGTTTAAATGTGTGAGAATAGTATAAGGCCCTTGGAATTTTAAGCCTGTCAAAATCAAGCTATTCCTAATATGTATCTTATCTGTTACTGTACATGTTCCTTTGTTGCTTTTTTTTCATAATTCTTAATGAAAGCATTTCAAAAGAGGTTAACGTAGTAAATGCTATTTTGTAATTGTAAATGGCACAAAATTCTTTAGTTATTTCAATGGCAGTGAAGAAAGATAATTTGAATCAGTCAAGTTGTAGGAATATTGTATTTTGACAAATTTGAAAGAAAATATGAAAAATTAAACCAAGTACCTTCATAGAGTGCCCCTGGTTGGCTTTTATCAATAAGTCTCCAGTTTGTGGATGGGCCGTAAGAGTGAATCGTTTTTTATTATTTTCCTCGACAACACGCTCGATGTCTTGAAGAGTGTATTTGTGATTCAGAGAGCTATGCTTCAGAATTTCGGACACGGAAATAAACCCATCCTCAGTAATTGGAACGCCTTCTTTCACAGCACCGTGTCGCAAAAGCCACGACAGCGTTTTGCTGAGATGCACGTCTCGTCCTCTCTCTCTTGTCACCCCCTATAAAAGAAAAAGAATGATTGATACGTGTTACTACATCATAAGTCCACGAAAAATTGAGGTTATGCTTCAAAAAGAAAACACTTGTCGATAATCACTTTCATTACTGAATTTCCCGAGAATGACAGATCTGTGGCCATCGTTTAAGATATGATTCTAACGTTTGTATTGCAATATATGTGCGCGTAAACGACAAAAATAAATACATTTGTGCGGAATTTCTTAAAATAAAATCGTCATGTAGTAGTGTGTTGCAAGTGCTTTGTGCTCGTGTTTGCCAGACGCAAGTCAACTGACAATCTGGGTATTTTTCTTTTTTTATGATACTCAATACTGTAACACAAAACGTGCCTGACAATATTAAACTTGTCCCTGAAATACGATGCCGATCACATGCGTTTCCCAAGGTCGATTTCGTGTCTCACCGTTGACATAACAAGCTATTTACGTCATGAAGCGTTTCTGTAATACTGGACACGACCCAGATCTTTATCATAGACCAACATTGAAAGATAAAACGATTCCGTGATTAACTTTCCAGGACTGTCACTCTGGCATAAACAAATCACACCATATCAGATTTTCTCTTCTTTCTCCTCCTTCCTGCTTCCCCCCTTCCCGTTACGCCCACCCCCAGCTGCCACCGAAACCACCATTGAAACAAAAGACTGACGTCGTGTACGGATTCTCCAGTAGTTTCCTATGGTGGGGGTTGTGTGTCCTGGTTCAGTCATCTCCTCAACCAGTATTGTTTTCCGGAGTATATCGTGCGTTAAGGTATTAATTGTCAGAGTATGGTAATAAATTGAATACAAGTAAGCACAATGCCACTTTATGAAGGAATCGGGTTGGGAACTGAGAAGCAACCTGTCGTCATAGACATCGGTACAGCGTATACAAAGTAGGTGTTGCATCAGGAATCCTCTTTGTTCCCGACAGTGTCAAGACTGTAATTACAAGCTTTCGTCATGTTTTCAAATTGGATGTTGCAGATTTGGTTTCGCTGGCGAAACTGGCCCAAGATGTATAATTTCAACGGAAGTCATGTGTCAAGAATCCGGTAGGATAAAAAAAATTTTCTCATACTCCAACGAAGAGGAACTCTACAATCTTCTAGTTGAATTTATTCACAATTTATATTTTAGGTGAGTTGTCACGTAGAGAATTGTATCATATTTTACTAAACGGAACTGTAGAAAGATATAAACAAGAAGTGAATGTTAATCTTTATTGTTAAAGGCATTTGTTGGTGAGTCCAAAAGATAGAAGAGTTGTCATAGTTGAATCTCTGCTATGTCCCAGTGTATTTAGAGATACTTTGGCAAAAGTACTATTTCGACATTTCGAGGTAAGTTTCATTGTGTATTTAAGATTTATAATATGCGAGATGTTAATCACCCATGAATAAAAAGTTCTCAATTAATTAATCTTTTCTATTAAATAATGTGTGCAATTTAAGCTAAGATAATTTTAAATTATTAGTTTAAAGATTACTGTAAGCATGACAATGGATATTTTTCTTCAGGATCAAATTTCTTATAACTGTTTTTGCTCTTGAATTTGTCAGCAAATCTAATGATAATATTTTGAAACTTTTATATTGGCAAAACGCAAATGTAGATACACTAAATACTATGCAAGGCAGTCTCTTATTGTCAATTGAGGGAAAAATTGGGATTATACCTTTCTTCGAGAAAACAGAATTTTCTCTACTATTTTTATCTAAAAACGTAAGACATAAGGGAATGGAGAAATTAAAGAAGGCTTAATTGGCTGAACTTAACTTAAGCTTTGCCTTTTACTCCATTTGTAAGGTCTAGAGGAAGAGTGGAGTGGACAGAAATGTTTTTGCAAAAATGCAATGCCACCAGCATCTGTCTGTCACTCATTTCATCTAAAATTGGTAGTTCTTAAATTGATTTATGTGTATCTCCAAGAGTTTGTTGTAGTTTGTAGGGAAACAATGTGTATGAGAAGAATTCAAGAAGAAAGTAACCACTGAACTGAAAAGCACAAGCAAACTCTGGATTTTCTGTTATTTGTATAAAGATATAAACACTTTGTTTACTTTACTGATACTGATGATTTAAATCTTAATTAAGCAGATATTTACTTATGCAATTTTTCAGAATACAATTAGAAAGTAAAGACAATTTTTTCAATTAGCGAAAAATTGCCGTAAATTAACTTGACAACAATATTCCAAGCATGATCTTCAGGGAAATTTATCATGAGGTTCATTTCTGGGATGTAACATCACCAACAAAATATCACTATACTTGGATTTTTTTAAAAGTGGCCTGTCAGGGTCGTGCACAAAAAAGGAAGAGGGAAGGCAGATTCCAATAAGGAACTGCAACGTCACCACTTGTAGTGATGTTGCAGCACCATGTTGAAGTCTGCCTTCCTCTCCCTTCTTTGTGTGTAACCTTGACAGGCCACTTAAAAAAAAATGAATTATAATAACTAGGGCGTGGATTCATATGCACTAAAACTCCTGAAAATATGCAGAGACCAAAGTGTGTGTTTTATTCATTACAACAGTTTGATTTATATCTTGAATGATACACCCTGAATTTAATTTCTATTGCAAGAGATTATAATATATTTTTCCAAATTTTCTGGTGTGAATCTTTTTCTGTTATTTGCAAGAATGTTCTTGTACACCAAAAACTTCAACTTCACATTAATTCAGTTGCAATTTCTTTACCTGTGTAATTTTCAATACCGTGTTCGCCCGGTAAAATACCACTTATCTTTTTCGCTGTTTTCAAATTGGGATTTTTTTTTCAATTTTCTTCATCTAAGTCTCGCCCTACTGGTTCTAATAAATTGTGGCATGATGTTGGTACAGAGTTCAGTAAGTTATCTGCAGTAGTTAGTTCCAGATAAAGTTCTTCAAGCTTGGTAGTGATTTTAGGCAAAGTTAGGTAGGGTGCATCAGTACATGTGAGTTTGCTTTTGATTCTATTGTGATTTGCAGCCATCATTGCTGAATTAATACAAGTCACATCTGGATTCAATAAAGGAAGTCCCTTCTTAATTATTTCAATGTGCGACCAGTAATAAAGTGTAGCATTGAGCCATATTCTCCACGTTATAACTGGCTCTGGCAGAAGGGAAAGTTCTGTTAGTTGCTCTTTGAATATATGTGTCCTCGGGAGCTTTCACAAAAGCACTTTTAACAGAAGAAATCAAATTATTAACTAGGAGGTGCAGCAAATGAATCTCTTAGGCAGCACGATGTAGGCCATGAGCAATGCAAATAATGTGGAGCATTTTGGGCTAAAACGCTTGAAAATTACCACTGCTTTCAGCAGGTATTCTGCATTATCTGTTAGAAATTCCAAGAATATCTCTTTGTGCCCTTCAGCTGGCCGCAATATATGCACTGCATCTCTTACAGTCCTTGCAATGAGATCCTGCATCTTTGGAATCCAATTTACCTACAACTACATTAGCTACATACCTTCCACAGGAATCGCTTGAAAGCCAGATAAATGAATCTTCTATGTCATCTATAACTTCTCTGAGCACTTTTCCATATAATGGATTAATGTAGTTATCCAGCTTTCTTCATGGTATATTAGATGCAACAAGGGCTTCACATAACTTCTCAGTGAACTTAACATTTTCGTTTTCCTTTGGCTTCAATTTTAGAAGAGGTTGAAATGTATTTTTAATGTGAGATGCCATTTGCAAATATCAGTGCACTTGAAATTTTTTGATATAGTTCACCTACTTTGAACAAACTTGGCAAAATACATTTTCCCATTTAAAGTTTTCTCTCCTGCAATCCAACTGTGCAGAAGCGAAGCACATGAGCTCTTGTCTTTTGGGATGGTATCTTGATTTAATTCACACATTACACAAGTTAATGAGATCTGCAAAGAACCTAATAGGGGTAATCATAATTTCAGAACCAATAAGATGTAAATTTCTCTTAGCAAACACTGCTTCTTTCATTGCTGGCATTCCTGCTGTCATGGCCTTGTCCTTCGTATGAGGTTGTGATACCAACAACGAAACAGTTCAATGCAAGCAGGGAGAGGCAGGGAATGGGGCAGGCCACGGTGTGGGGCTGCTTCATTCCTACAGACTTGCGAACACGTCTGGATATCGAGTTTCAGATGAACTCGCTCAAATTATCCAAAGACGATGAAAACTCAAAAGCATTTGAGAACATTTGCATTTTATGAAGGAAGAAAAAAAAATTAAAAGAAGAATGTAAAATATGCAAATATATGCTCTTAAAAAGAAAATATGCTCAATCATCATAAATATGCAGAAACATGCACTATAAGAATTTGTATTTCAATTCCAAACAACAAGAAATGAATTTGTGTTTGTTATGCGTATCATTATGTTTAAGGAAAAAATCATGCAAATATGCAAAATCCGCAGCCTAATAATAGCACTCATCCCAAAATAATAGATATTTTAGTGGTTCAGTGACAGCTATTAAAGAGTTCATGTTTGTACATTAGAGGGAATTTAATTTGATAGTCTGTTTTTGTTAATTTGCATTTAGATTTAACAGACAAAAAGAAGTCAGAAATATGATAAGAACAGTTTAAGAACTTTTATAGTTGGAATGAATAATACAAAAGTGATATTAAAAAAAAAACTTTTTTTCGAAAAAAAAATTATTTTGTTTTATATAGTACTAAGTCCACAGGTAAATCCATTGATGGGCTTATTTGTATAACAATTTGTCACAAAAGCATTTCAGAGTAAAAATACTCTAATGCTCTCTCACACAATATGGATATTGGAGATATTGATAGTTTTCAAAATATGCTATTTACTATTAGATGACATGCAAAACTGTATTAAAATTACTTGAATGGAGGAGGGAATTCATTTATTTCATCGTCCCGATTATGATTTTGGGGATTACTTATTGCCTAACCACTAAACAACCCCACACCACTGTTCAGCTCTTAAAAAAGAAACTAAGTAATAATGTTCTACCAGTTAGCCACTTCCAAATGCTCTGATTGGTTACCATTAGTTTGGCCATGGACAATGCTGCCCATTTTATTTGATTGAAAAGACGACTTGCAGAATGTAAAATTTCTCCTCAGAGTATTTAAAAAAAACGTCATATTTCTTCCCCACATTATTACTTTTCCCATATCTATTTCACTACTTCAAGACACTGCCTCAGTCTGACGTACATGCTTCAGTTATCTCAGTGGCAGGAAGTGCAGATCACCGATTGAGATAATTTTCACCTTTAGGTGTGAAAAGTATCACTGACGTTGCATCTCATGATCTTTAACTTTAATTTCCGAAAAATTTTGGTGATCGCTGACTTGTAACACTTCAATGAGAGTGCTGCACGCTGCAATGATTGTTTGCTGGTCATAGATATTGCCAGTTTGTACGATGGTTTCTATCTTGTGTAGTCTAGTCTTGCTGCGAAACTACAGCCTTGGATAGCAATAGATGAATTACTTTTATTACAGACGAGAAATTCGTATGGTGCAAAGTTTATCGTTGTGGTAACTGCAATAGGTTGTATGTCAAATCTACTGAAGTTTTCAGGGGGAACGAAAAACTTTCTCTACCGCTCACTGTCTTGTCTGGTGCTTTCACAAATGTAAACTCATGATATTCAATGTTTTTTTAAAATTTGTTGCGTCTACAATTTGACGCAACACGTCTCCAAGCTCCTTAATTGTCCTGTTTCATCAGTCCATCAATGTATGACCTATTACAACTGATGCAGTTCTCTAGATTGAACACAATGGTGTAATAAACAAAAAAATTAATTTTTTTTTGACATGTGACCTATTGCGGTCACGTTATGCTCTCCAATTGATTTTTAAAATTTGTTTAGGAAATATTTTGTAAATGTAATTTTGTATTATATAAGTGTGCTTTGTAATTAGTGTATTTAAATATTACATATTATATCCGACCTTGCATATTTATTACATATTTTTACTGTTTTCATTATATATTTATGCGCACATTTTGACGTTTCATGTTATAAATTTTTCCAGTCTCTAGTAATCAGGTAACGTGCATGTCTATCGCTCACAGTTACATCCCTTTTGGTCAACCATTTGGCCAAGTAAGGTGTGATTCCCATGTGTCTTGGTCTACATGCCATTTTTTCTTAACCTTCTGATCTAAATAAAAAACAAATCTATATAAATAAAATTGTAGTGTCTGTCAGTGGTTTCTTTTTATAATTTAATATGGTCATTTTGATGATTTAAAAGCACATTCATTGTTTTTAGAATTTTGTGATGGAGTTTTCACTGAAAGTTGGAGTATTTTTGGGGACATCATTTTGGGTACATTTTTCAGACCTTTATTTTTCATTATTAAAGTGTAATGTGCTTTTAATACAAATCTACAGTTTTTCTCTGAAATTTAACATGAGCTACCTTTCAAAGAAGAGAAAAGTTACTGTCAACACAAGCTTTTGTTAAATTAACTTCCTATCCCTTAAAACAAAATATAAGTGTGCTATCTTCATTTCCCATGATAGTCTGAAAATTTATCTATTTTGATTTATCAATGCAAAAGTCCATACAATTTCATACTAAAAGCTTTTTGTTTCATTCCAATGGCACAATTAGGCTTTTGGGTAATTCAAGGTAAAAATTGTTTGTTTGCTGTGAGTATGCAATAACTTTACAGCTGCACAAAGCAATAATAATGGTAGATAAAAGGTGTAAGCCAGGTACGCCCTGACCTTGTGGGATACCAGATGTTCCAATAGCTCTCCCAAATCACCCATTGTCTGTCCTTGGATAGCACAGGCAGCCATGCTGCTGCACTTGAAACATAACTAGAACAATAATTGTAGCAACCGTGGCAGGGCAGAGTAAGGTAGAACAAGGTGGGACATATACAGAGTGTGTGTGATCAGGCAGGATGGGGCAAGGAAGTGCAGAAAGGGAAGGGATACATCTTAGTTGGAATTCATTTCATTTCCTTTCTAATAATGATGAATAAACAGGGTGATCATTGGAAATATCAGTGAATTTCATTGCTCTGGAAAACTTGGGAAACTTAGGGAATTTGTGGAAGAATCGTTAGAAATCAGTAACATTTTGAGATGGTTGTACAAATAGTGCTACATTACCTTTTGCTCAATTTCTATTTGTTGCTTTTTTTAAAAATTTGTACTTTATCGTGGCAAAATCAGAGTGCTGACAAATTATTTTCAGACTT
Organism: Teleogryllus occipitalis; assembly: GCA_011170035.1. Taxonomy (NCBI): domain Eukaryota; kingdom Metazoa; phylum Arthropoda; class Insecta; order Orthoptera; family Gryllidae; genus Teleogryllus; species Teleogryllus occipitalis. Next base: position 162,303 of record BLKR01000048.1, on the reverse strand, counting down.
GCTTTAATATTTTCTTTAAATAGTGTAAAAAACTGTACGAATGGAATCGGTGAAACATTTTTAAAATTCTTTGGAGGCCGGGAAAAGTTACGGAAATTAATTTCAGGAAATGATCCTAATAAACATCTGGGCAACCTGAGGTACCTCAGCTAGTTAAATAAAAATGAAAATACTTCTAAAGCATTGGAGTTGCCACACCAAGCTAGTTCATATAATACACTAAATGCAATTGCTTGTTTTTCAAACATATCACTGCACTGTGTGTATTTGCAGGTTTCATCTGTGTTGTTTGTTCCCTCTCATCTTGTGGCCCTCTGCACTCTGGGTGTGAGCACTGCGCTGGTGTTGGATGTTGGGTACCAAGAAGCAGTTCTCATTCCAGTGTACGAGGGTGTGCCTGTCCTGCACGCATGGCAGGCACAGCCATTGGCGTCACAAGCAGTGGAAAGGTGAGGTTCTTTCAATTCTGAAGAAGGTCGAAAGATTGGTAATAAGCAATGTCAACTGGATAGTTTAGATCAGGCATGTTAAGGTCGTGGGCACTGCGTCCAGAGAAAATGGTGTGAGATTTAAAAATAAGGGTTGTACAAATTCCTCCACAGTAGCTGTACATCACTGGAGACCTAGCCCGTAACAGTCTTTAGGAGAAGTTACTTGACAGTTATTGTCAAAAATTTACCTCTATTAATTCCCATTTTCTCTCTAAGGCAAAGAAATGATTTCATATTCTCAATTGAGAATAAAATTTAAAAATTTGAATAAAAAATATCTTGATTCCTGTTTATTTAAGAGTGATTTAAAAGAATGAACTTTCTACATTCAGATTAGAAAGTTTAAGAGGCAAATATTCTTGTCTGTTAAAAGCGCTGTCCATCCATAAGTGAGAATTGTTAACTTATATAGACTTGTTAATTTATTTCACATTATTACTAAATACAATAAATAACTGAATTAACACATCTAAGACCGAAACAACACAAAACGAAAACAAGGAAACAATTCCCAATCAAACATATTCCTATCACTTAGCAAAGATAAAGGAAAATTTAGTTAGAAAATAAACATCAAATAGTAATAAGTAGTGAAGAATATAAACATAATATAATTCTCCGTTATTTGGTAAAAAAATCTGGCAAACACATTTGTGTATGAAGTCACTATTCACCACTTCGTGCCGCTTCAGCTTGCGAATGTATACCCCTTTCTGGATTTTAAGGGGAAATGAGTTGTGGAGTCATGGGAGGAAGTTGCCCCTCACACCTAGGAGTGCAGGGCTCTCCAGGCAGGCAAGTGGCTCGTGCAGGCGTTGTTTGATATGCCTGGTTTAGATAACTGTTCATTCTCTGGCGAGGAATTGAAATAGAAGTGGAAGATTTGATTTAAGTCATGAATAATAAAAGTGTAAGTAAAGTATTACATTGCTAGTTGGGATAACTTGACACCAACCATTTTGCATGCCTTCTCATGTATTTAAACGGAATTTATAAAAAATTCCGTTTAAATACATGAGAAGGCCACAGGATATTGAAAGGGAAAGCAATGTTAGTTATACTGCCTCTGATTAGAGTGAGCATTTAATTTTCTTGATTATGATTACTGATTTTTTAGGGCAATTGACAAATTTTTGTATTATGTAATGATTCATACATATTAAAAAAAATTACATATGTGTTATTTTTGAAAATCCAAAATGTTTCATCAAAATGGTGCTCTTATCATGTTCATTGCTTTTGGATCTATCCATTCAAAATGTTTAAAGTAAAAGTTTGTAGCAGTTTTAAAAAAGTTCATGAAATTTTATTTGTTGTATCTACAACTTGACGCAATGCTTCTCCAAGCCCCTTAAGGGGCGTTGAGCGCTTTGCACTGGGGAATAAACCTCTATTAATATGCGCTATTGGGGAGTAATCTTCCATTACTAATATGTCATGTCACATCAAGTCGCAGTCAGTTGTCAAGAGGACTTCCAGATAGCATCTCTGCGTACGCGTCTCCTACTACCCGCTCCTGCGTCACCACCCAGCGGTCAGAATTGGGAAAGAATAGGGTGGGGTTTAGGACACTTCACAGGGGTTGGACTAGCCCTTGTGAAGCAGCCAATCTCCTTTTGTTGGAACAAATTTCACATGAGATTCAACGGGAATCAAACCCGGACCTCAGTGGTGAAAGGCTAGCAACTTCGCTATGTTCCACGAGCGGGCTTAAATATCTATTAATGAGGAACAAATTTCATCTAGAAAATCTTTCCTAATGCAGTTGTATATGAAGGACAAAGAAAATGTAAATATTTCCAATTTTAAAAAATTCAGAGGGTTTTATGACAATAAGATCTATGTCATCTTTATAAGTGTACTTTGCTCTGTTTTAGCAAAAATGTTACAAGAAAAATTTGTGGCCATTTTTAAGGAAACGTTGCAAATCTCTCAGTGGTTTCATCTAAAGTACCTCCGAAAATTAAAAGATTCATAGGCTTTGAGTTGATCCAGAGTGATCAAATAATATTGATTTTTGGAAAATATCTATTTGTAGTTTTACATGCTTCTGTTCATCTCAGGTAGCCAGAGAGGTGCAGAAACCAGCTTTTTATATTGGAGAATCCAAATGCATGTGTTTTTGTTAAAATTTTGACATCAATCAATATTTTCTGCTGCAATACGTAACTTTCTCTACATTTTGGGAAGACTATGTATTCAATAAAGTTAACAATTTTGTTCTAAATCCTTATAAAATTTCCTTAGTTACAACCTATCATTTTTCTCAGAAAAGTAGCTAATTTCTGTTGTAATACCTATATGATATTATATGCAATGTTGTTCTATCCATTAATGTTTACATGATTATACATCACATGTATATACATCAGGGCAATCAAAAATATTTTTGTTTCATGTTGAGAGTACTCTCGTTTAATAAATACATGTATTGCTTCATGCTACTAAAAATATGACACAAAACTAAGTAACACTTCTTGTATTTTTGTTCAAAAAAGGAGATAACAAGAGAAAAAACTAGTGCTGCAGAATGGCAGAGGCTTTCTTGTACTGTTTACTGTTCTCTTGAGTCTGGGCTAGCTTTCTGTGTTTGTTCCACCCTCTTCTTTGCTCTTGTCGATGGACCCCTCATTGTACCTCCCACTCTTCTGGGGCCATTCCCAGAGATGAGCAGGGTCATGTTCCCCAAACATCGCAAAGGCCTACGTCGGTCCTGTGTCGTTACCTATTTGCCCATGGAATCCCTCGACCCCATTTCGGTGCTTGTACTATTGACATTGATGAAGGATCCATTTCCTAAATAACAGTTCAATTACTTTTTTAATGGCTTTCGCCTTCAATATTTACGCTAGATATTTTTTATGATGCAATCTTATCACTCAAATTATTTCATGTGAAAGTTTTCGAAAATATTAGTATTACTAGCTGACCAGGCAAACTTCGTACCACCATATTTATTTTTTATTTTATTTATTTATTTATTTTTTCGTGAATATTTTCGAAAATCCCGAAAAACATGTTTTACTATTTATGCCCACCTTGGCTTCACACAGGTGGTGTACAGTCACGAACTAAGGAAACCAATCGAAGGATCAACAATTCCCACGCTACCCCCTCTCCCGCCGACCCCTCCTTCTATCTCCTCCCACCCCCTCCCCAACCTCTCATGCCCCTCTCTCCCACCACACACCCACCTCTCAAGTCCCTTCTTTCCCGTCGCCCCCTCTTCAGACCCCCTCCCACCCTCTCCCATGCCGCCCCTTCTGACTCCTCCACCTCTCACTAACACAAACAATAAACCTCTAAACACACATCAAAACACACGAAATACCGTTTTGCAGTTACGAAAGAAACAGTTATTGAATTAATGTCAATCTATCCATCCTGTCAATATTTTTGAAGTTATCATCTGCTGACTGAACAACTGAACATGTCTGTCAATGTTTTGTTAATATATTGAAGGTCTCTCACCATCTCATTCCCTCACTCACTTTTCATATTATGAGATTTTTAAAAATTTTCTTTTATACAGATCTGGTCCTGACAATACGAAAAAGAATTACCCAATTTGGTGCAGTCATTCGGAAGTTCTGCACTTACATACATTTCAGCGATTTATTTTTATTTATATTGATGATGGAGTCAAAATATTATTAGTTTGCTTGTAATTTTGAGTTTCACTGTTGGCAAATTTCAAATCACTAGCTGTGTCAGGTGGTAATGGCTGAAGTGTGAGTAGTATAGAAGAGGCAGTATAATATTATGAAACCATTACCGATAGGTATGTACCAAGAAAGTATGTACTGTTGTAGCACCACTAGTTCTATCTTGAGACCATTGGCTCTAATGGCAACAACCATTAAAGATTTATTATATTTTTTATGATAATATTTCTCTTTCTTTAATGTATTGGTGATGTGATCTGTGCAGCAATCTTAGAAGAAGACTGGGAGGCCCTGATGAGGAAGTGTTATCACCCCACAGTAGGATCTCCGATTCAACCATAGAAGACATCAAAGGTAAGTGCCCTACCTCTCCTTTGGGGCATTATTTTATACTGTGTTTCAAGTTCTTAAAGCATGAAATAGGGTAAAATTCTCTTACTTTTTGCGTGATCAGCTTTTAGTCCCAAAATATTTTTGATTGTGACAAGAAAGAATAATTGTGTGAAGAACAAAGCCCACATCCCTGTTGTTTGTTTTTCTTAATTCCATACTTCCGGAGTTCTTACTTAGGGACTGACAGCTTGCAATCACGGGATGTGGTGTTGTGAAGAATGCATTAGCTGCTTCTTCCAGTAATATTCGCTTCAACAATAATATTGTATTCCAGTGGCAAATTCTACAATACACCGTGTTTACCACCAGTATACCTGGCAATTCGAAGTGTATAATAAATATTTCATAAGTTTGGTAATCCTGTAAAATGTTATTGAGATTTTGAAAGCTTTAAAACAATGTGAAAAAATAACTGTTTTGCTACCAAGAGCCAGTGAGTCTTCTGCATCCATAAGCTCTATGAAGTGCGGAAGAGTGAGAAGTTTCAAACAGTTCTTAATGCTGTCCAGAAAATTTGCTAATGCAAGCAAAGCCACTGCAAGCCAGCCGCAATAACCTAGGGCTCCTCATGTTTCAAGGGCTGGGAAAGGGGAGGATGCGCGACTGGACAGTAGGCACCGCAAAATATTGCAGTGAACCGTCCTCCTCTGGTTGTTTGTAAGTTACGCTTCTCAAGTTTTTGTGAATGTAGTGTGTTAATGATCCAGAAGTTAGTGGTTTGTGTAATTGTCTTATAGAACAATTATTAAGGATGTAATTTCATAGTATTAGGATTTCAGAAAGCTTAAACTAAAAGATAACGATAGAGATAGCTTCCATAAAGTGTGGTATACTTAAAATAATGTTGAGGATTCACCACTGTTGTATACCCTGTCCTCCCTCCTCATTGTAAATGGGTTATCAGGACTTCCCCTGACTTACAAATTGCAATGTTTGCTTCAATGTGTTCCCAGGTACATTGAAAGAATTGTGAAATAGAATCAATGGCAATGTGGTTGATTTTGAAGTTTCATTATTCTTCTGAATGGTTTGGAAACAAAAAGTCATGCATTACAGGAAAAGTTAGCCTTTAATAGCATTTCCTCTCACATCATTGGAAATCCAATCTTTCTTTCATTGAACATATTTTGTTATTTATGTAAAATCAGCAATGATGGCTAATGTAATTTATAGGTGACATTTATATTGACTTGGAAATGGGAATGTCTACCTGTCAGAGTCAAAGGATCAGTCAAAAGTCATCCAATTCACATCTCTAATGGCTTTGTTACTTGTAGGGGTTGCCTCCTGTGCAGATAGGTTCTCTCAAAAAGTTTTAAACATTTGTAATGATATTCACAAAACGTTTCCATTATATGTAAGCATTTCTCTTATAATTTGATAATTTATAAAAATAATAATCATAATAATTTATAAAAATAATGAAAATAGTGATTGCAAAATTGTATAAAATTATTTTTTCTTGTAAACAAAGAGAACTTTTGTAAAGCAATTTCTCTTTCAAGTTCTGGTAGGATATTTAGTATTGAATTACTTGTAGGCAGTTCAAAAATTTCAGGGTCAGCAAACCTTTCTTGGAAGTTTTTAACATTAACATTTTGTGTTAACTTTTCAAATATGAAGGTACAGACCACAACTTTTGAATGAATTCCTTGATACCATGAATGATGATTCCATGAATTCCTTGATGATACCTGGTGTGCATAGACTCGGTGATTGCTGTGTATACTTTCTCTTTTACTGTCAAGGTTGTAATGCAATGGAAGTCAAATGGCAAGGGTTATGAGAAAGCACAGTCAATGTGACCTGAAAAGATACGCGAGGGTAAAAGAGATCCAGAGAACTATTCAACAGGAAGGAGAAGTTATAGAGTAAACAAAATCAATGATCAGAAATTCATGATTGTGATGCTCTGAACGTCTGAGCTCTTGGAATTCAGCCAAGAGCACTAATTAGCAGAGCCTTTGCAGAGTGAGTGGGTAGCAGCTAATGGAGAGTATGAAGTTAATAGGCATACGTTTTGTGCTTACTGAAAAAGGAACACAATAATATTTTTATCTCCTGAAAAGTTTATATTTTGCTTCTTCAGAACCCACTGCCATGCTTTTATGATAGTAGTTCTGCATATAGTGGCCTTCCAAAAATGTCAATTTTTCTCCACAGTTCGAACTTGTTTTGTGACGAGTTTTGAAAGAGCACATAAAATAACTGCTGGCCAGCCTGACCCACCACCTCCCTCTGTGAGCTACCAGGCAGATGGAAGCAGCACAGTGGACGTGCCTGGCTCAGCAAGAGAAACAGCCTATGAAATCCTTTTTGAGCAAGATGGTGACGAGATGTCTGTGTCCACTATGGTTCTTGATGCCATCCTCAAGGTGTGCAGCGCAACTTGCATATAGGGTTCATTTTGTTGATTCATATGACCATAATATACTTTTTTATTATATAATTACTACCATATTCACTTTGAGCTTGTAGCACACCTATTTTAAACTCTTATTCTTTTCTGTGAACCAATTTCTCTCCCTAGATTCTCCTGAAAGGCTTTCCTGACAGTATAAAAAGAAATTGAGAATTGTTCATGAAAATAGTGCTTCTATTTTCTTTTAACAATATTAACCATTTGCACTCCTCTGTTGAGTGTAGCTCAACATTGAAAAATTGGTCTTCCACTCTGATGTCGAGTCACACACAATATATTTTTAATCTGTTTTTGAGTTCCTGTGTGAAGCACAACAGGTTGCACAACTGTGAAGTAGACCATTAGAATATGTCTTATCGTGTTCATTGCTGTGTAATTTCAGTTTGTTGAATACTTTATTAAACTATATGTACTCTTCTGACTTAATATTTCTGAATTCCTATTAATATTCCTGAATTTTTGTTGAGTTCTCAGGAAGTCATCCGACAGAGAACAATGAGTGCAAACAATACAAAAATCTATATTGTGTGCTGCTGTGTCATGTCAGAATGTTAGACAGTTTATCAGACTATTAATGTTGAAAATGTGTTAATGGAACATCTTTTAATTGTTTCTTAACCAAAATGGCTTTTATTTTCTGTCCCAAACTTTGAAACTGCTGATGCATTGTAGGAATGCTGTATCAGTATGATTTGAGTATAGAATTGACAGGAACACAGTGCCTGAAGAATTCAGTGCAAAGGCTTAAATGTTTGAGAATATTTAAAATTTTTTCCATTTAATACTTTAGAATTGTATGTCTTTCTCGTGTGTACAACAATCATGACATGAATGCCATGCGAGTTGAGTTAGCTAGCTTTTATTAATTTGCATGGTAATTCTTATAGTTATCTCAGTAGCCTAAGCTCATATGTCCAAGATCTGACTGATGTTTCCAAATGCTGGGGGGGGAGTAGATTCTCATTATTCCCAGATCTGCCAAAAGCCAGCTGTAAGATGTGTTTGAGTCACTTATACCAAATCTCTAAAGTACTAGCCTAATAATAATAATACAGCTTTTATTAGTTCTGCCATGTTCTCAGATCTATTCTGTGGAGTTTCTGTTTCATTTTACTTAAAGAGATAAAATTAGTGAGTGCTCAGTGTACTTGCATCACATTACATTGTTTTGTAGCCACTGGTTGTATCAGTTGATTGTTTTTTGTTCCAGTGTCCTGTGGACATGAGAAAGGAATTGGCTGAAAATCTCCTGCTTATGGGAGGCACCACTATGGCAACAGGCTTTAAAGCCCGCCTCATGTCAGAGTTGAAGTACCTAGTTACAACACCAAAGTATGCCAAACATCTTGCCATAAAAGTATTCAAAGTTCACAAACCTCCAGCAAAGGAAAACTATGTTGCTTGGCTAGGAGGTAATGAAAATTAGAACATTGTGGAAATATCGATGCAATTTACAGATGAAGTAAGAGATGTCATCTTTGTCAGCCTGATTTTTTTTGTTTTGGGATAGTAGGCTTTCAGGAGACAGTGCACAGGAGAAAAGTTTTACTTAGGTTGGAGCTGAGTGGGGAAGAAGTCCAGTCAGTTTTCTTGGAAATGTTTTGCAGGGTGTTTGTTGCTGGATTAGGTGTGTGCCCCATTGTAACCGAAGGGGATTCAGAAAAGTTGGTTTGATCAGAGGCTAGAATTTGAGATTTCTGAACAGATTGGAATGTTAGAAAATTTTTAAATCCTCTACCTGTTTACCTAAATTATTTCTCTATTCAGAGGATTTTAATGTCTTAAGTCAGGGTGGAAAATGTGTTTGAGATGTGTTTTAAAGCATGATTTGTTTGCCTTGTATATCATTTCATCTGATAATTAGAACACCTTTTTATATCATTTTGTTTCCTAGAAGGCCAAAAAATTAACAAATAATATAGAAAGAGGCCTTGTAACTCTACTTTTGATATTCCAGGTCAAGATTATTTAGCTTCAGGTTCATTTTTGAATTTTCATTGGTTCCAATGTTTTTTTCCGCATCCTGATAAATAGGTATCTTTAGATGTGGTATTGTGGAATGTTTCATAAGAAGAGATCAAAGTGTAATATGTTGTAGAGCTGTTTACCTTAAGTTGTGAAGTAAAGATTCCACCATAGTTATCAGAACTGACCTTGTGTTCCAACCTGAAACAAAGTTGGCAAGTAGTGGAAGAATTTATTAGTAAATAGTGGTGACACGTTTTCCAAAGTACACAGCTCTTTTGCAAGTAATCTCTTATCTTTGGATGTTTTCAATGCTCTAAAATTTATTCATTTGATAAGGCTGTGACTAAAGATCCTCTTTCACCATACTTCCTATGTCAAAATGATCAGGAAGTGAATGAATGAGATTTATCACTTGTTTAGTTTTGGTTTCTCAATCTTTTCTTGTATCTTCTGCCCCCATTCTAAACTTTAGAAATTGCTAAATGTACTTTGTTTGTATATTTATAGACTGTTATTTGACTGTGTATGATTGGCTTAACACCTTCAACCTTTTATTGCTTCATCTAAAAGAATATTGCATGGAATATTGCAAGAAATGGATCTCTTTCAAAGTATTCTCCATTATAACAAAGTACTTTGGATAAAAAAAAAAGAATCTTCCAGGAACATTTAAAGAAATGACTATTGTATATTGTTATTTATTTACAGGATATTCCCTTTGATACATACATCGCTCGTAAGATAGTGTAGAGTAAATTAATACAAAAAGAAAATCAAAAAGAGAAAAAAAGGTTTACACGAAAATGATTTATGTAAAAAGATAACCCTCTTCTCTTGCCAAGATTTGAAATTGCAAACATTTTATGAGAGAGTAATCATGACATAATCTTCAAATAGGTTGAAGCCAAGCTATGCAACCTGTGCTGTACTTTTCCTGGCTATTTATCGACTTTAGAGTATAAGGGGGACCAAACTACAACACCATATGCAAATACAGGTCTAACTAAGAAATTATATAATAATTTTAATGTTGATTGATTGATTGATTGATTGATTGATTGACTTTTTCGTGTTTCCGGGCGCGTCAACTGCTTTGGTCATTAGTCCCGTTAGTGTAGTGCACGTTTTTTCTTGGGAGATGGCGGTGATCTTCCCTCGCTGGATGGCGAGATCCGGCACCGACCTACCGTCGGCTTGTGTGGTTTCCCCCTAACCAGGACTCTCCCACCAGCGGGGCACCAGTCGCGACAAGCTCTAAGCTCCCGACCGGTCTCCCGGAATATGTAGTAGTGTAGTGTAAGTGAGTGTGTAAGAGGCAAGGATAGGACAAGGATAGACAGATTGCGCGCGGTCCATGGCCCGTTTGGTAGGGTACTGCTCCGGCATTCGCCTGGTGTTGATCGGAGAAACCACGGAAAACTACTGATCAGAGCAGCCGGCCGCTAGAATTCTCCTCCAGACAGCAACTGAATTGGACCTAGCTGAAAAGCTAGTGTCAAAAATCCTGCCGCTGTCAGGACTCGAACCTAGGACCTCCCGGTCAGAGGCGCTGCAGTGACATCAGTTGATGCACTGAGCTACCGCTACCGGTAATTTTAATGTTGATAGAGTGAAATTATAAAGTGTTGCACAAAATTAAGCCCAAAGTTCAGGGCCTAATGGACAATTTGGTTGATTCCCGCATGAAAATTAAGTTTGCTATCAAATATCACTCTGAGATTCGGATCTCAAACCAATAAGTCAAGAAAATTTAAAGTGTATGAATTACAAAAAGGTGTCCCGATTTCTTATAAATGTAATACCAGTGCATTTATCAGGGTGCACTGAGAGTTTAGGTTTACACCAGTTGTTCAATGCTGACAAGTTGTGTGGCAATTTAATGGCTTCTTCCATGTTGGAGCTTTTACAAAAGATTTTTGCATCGTCAGCAAACAAAAGAATATTGCTATTTTTAAGAACTGTCAGAAAATCATAAATGAATAGGATGAAAAGAAGAGGGCCTAGACGAGGCCCTTGTGGAACTCTAGAATGAACAACATTGGACAGTGATGGCAAGGTGTCATACTGGTGTCAGTGCACAAACTTCTCAGCGCAACTAGCGTCAGGAAAGGAAACTGATCAGTAGTAACCTTGCTGTTTTCCGATAGTGATGGCGTAAAAGTTAAAAAAATGAATATAAATGTTAAAGTAAAAATATAATTGTAATTAACAACAAACTCTTATTTATCTAAATCCCACCTAATCGTATTTCATGTTTCAAGTGTAAAAGCGTTCAGGGCAACTTTCACTACCTAGTGCTATCTTGGAGAGGTGATCAACTGCATGAAGGGGTGATTTCGTCATGCAACCCAACCCATGCCATGGGCTCCTGCTGGTGACATCAATCTTGACATCACTGGTGTAGGATATGAAACCAAGACCATTTAGATAGATATATTGCTTCCTGTTGAGTAAATATGATTCCATACAAGAAAAATGCGGTTAATCTAGTCTCAATTTAGCCAGTATTCCAATCAGAATTAAATAGTTAACCTTGTCAAAAACCTTAGCAAACTCTGTGTATAGCAATTTCAAAAGGATTCAATTGTATACGGTTTGAAGATGATTAAGTTAGTAGTAGATTTACCCTCTGAAGCCATGTTGGAATTCAGAGAGAACCGGTGAAAAGGAATGTGTTAAGTTAGTACTAACAAGTTTCTCAAATAGTTTAGGAATGGCACTCGATATCAAGTTTGGGCAAGTTATTTGTAATATTATTTATTTATTTATTTTGGTACCGGTATGATTTTGCCGATTTTCTAGAATTGAGGGAATGTACCACTCTTCAAGGACTGATTGAAGTGTAAGTGGGTTAGCAGTAGCATTCCTGTGCTTAATTTTGAAATACGTTTGGTATTAGATTTGAGGGCTCTTTCTAGGATTGAGTGTGTCCAAAGATTCAAAATATCTTTTAAATGCAATTGTAGGTTGTCAATGAATGGATCTTCAATTACACTATAAGGATTAAAATTTCGAATAGGTGGAGAGTTTTGTGAATATTGATTATTGAAGTATTGAGCAAAAAAGAGACTGACTGAGTCTGCCTTAACATAAGCCATTTCAACAGAACTGTTAAACTGTGGTCAAGATTAACCAGTTGTTCCTATTTTTGCTAAAAAACAAAGAAATTTATTGGTAGCTAGGGTGACATTGTAGTTGAAAGAAAAGGCGTTTATTAATTAATGTGTTATTGCAGGTTCAATCTTTGGTGGTACAGATGTCATAGTGACCAGGTCACTGTCCAAAGAAGCCTACCTGAAGGAGAACAGGATTCCTGACTGGGCTAATCTGATGTATAACTGCCGTGAAGATGACAACAAAACTGCCAACTTGTGAGAGCCGATGCTTTCTTCACTGGCAGCTCTGTAATGCACTAATAACATCCTTCTTGTCTAGAGTTCTCGACTTATTTCTCTACTGCCTGTGCACAAATATATCGGCTTATGTATTTAATTGTAACTTGACCAAAGGTCAACAAAATGTATTTAATTCTGTGATATAAATAAAGATATTGTGAACATTTTTATTATTTACTTCCAAATCAATAAAGAAAATATATTGATTCCTTCAGTTGTTTTTTTAAGTCTCATTTTGCATTAATTTTTAATGTTCTTGAGCAGTGACTAAAAGTCTAGAAAGCTGTTTCACAAATTAATGATTGATAATTTAAAAGAAATTGAAATATTTACTTGCACACAACTCTCTCAGAACTTTAAATTGTTACTTTTTATACACTATTGGGATTTATATAATATTTTAACCATAAGGCAAATTAAAAGCATTTATAGTAATTGTAGTAGTTTTTAGTAAAAAGTGTTGTTTTTTTAACAGTGTTATATTGAGCATGTGTATCACATACGTCTTATTACATAAAATTTTTTGAAAAAGTTTTCTATTAAAATGAGCTCGAAATTCCATTTTCTCAAAAATGGCTCCAAAGTTTTTCTTCAATTTTTTCTGATGTTTAATGATAATTGCACTGTTAAAAATGACAAAGTTCATTTTGCTGTATTCTTTCCTTTTTCTACAAATTACACATGTTTTTTTTTTATCTCTCACGGCATTAATATGCACATTTCCAGCAAATTGTAAACAAACACTATTACATTTTTTGAGAGTTTTTGTGCCTTCAATTATTTCAAATTAAGTTTTTTGAAAACTCAAAAATTTTCTGTGCAAAAGAGCTTCAAATTTTGCATTTACAGTAACGCTTAAACACAGTTTTCTTAAAAACGGCACCAAATTTTTCTACTCATCATCACCACTAGTTACCTTCTCATATACATACAGAGAAAATTATATAATGCTGCAGAAAATCAACGTGTATAACCGTTCCGAGGCCCCTGTAAACGAAAAAGATTTTTTTTTTATTATTATTATTATTATTATTATTATTATTATTAATATTAATATTATTATTATTATTAGCAAAATGTCTTGTCTGTGAACAACACTAGCACCTAAACTGTGCATCGGATTTTTCCAAACTAAATACTCCTTGGTCAATTTGGCTTCACGTGCAGCTCTGTGATTTTGAAAGACCTTCACTAATTTTTTGGGAGTACTTTACATAAAGCCCCTGAGGCATTTTCAAAATTTCCTCGAACATGACTCCAAATTTTTTCTTTAATTTGTTTATATGAAGAGAGTTGAATACACTTATGAGCTTCAAAATGCACATTTTCAGAAACCCTCAAAGAACATTTTCTCAAAAACTGCTTCAAATTTATCATTGAAAATTTCCTTATATGATGAGGTTTTACTCTTCTACTATTGTAGAAGATTTTCTTAAAGTCATATTTCAGTTCTACCATTAACGGACCGAAATATTGAGAAAATGTAGTTTGAGATGCGATACGTGTCAGCTGTGAAGAAGATGGAGGAAAACCGAGAAGCTAGCTCAGACCAAACAAATTAAAAATTGAAATAGTACAAGAAAGTCTGTGCTATTCTCTAGCAACACTAATTTATTTATCATGTACTTCAGGTTGCTAGGCATGTCACCTGTTCCTGTTTCCTGGAAGACCAGGTAGCTTTCAGGCTTCCTAGTGTCCCTGACCTTTATTTCTGAAGAAACAAACGAACAACAAAGTTTTGACAGGCAGTTCTAGTCCTGTTTTCCTAACAGACTTAAGTGTTAGTCTACTTCTGATTCAGTAAATAAACAGAAAATTCTTTACCAAGGAACTGGAACAGAATGGGAAATATTTCCAAAATGCATAATTCACCTCTGACCGTAATATTTATTGCTTATTGGCAAGGCACAAAAGACCATCATTACCAAGGCAAGAGGTCAAAATTTCAATACATGGAGGATTCTAGAAGGAAGGCACACCTCTAAAAAAAAGAGGGCAAAAGTAGATATTTAACAAACAATGGTTACGTCAATAAATACTATAATAACACGAGTTAATGAAGAAATGCACAACTATCAACTATTAAATATAACAGAGATGTCAACAGATTCTAGTTTCAAATTCAGACATCTACACAAGACAAAAATGATGCAAAACCATTTACACTAACAGTTATGCACACCAAAACATTGTGAAATGGCTATATTTTCACTGACAAATATTTACTTGTCAATACTTTTAACTCTTGTACAATCATACGGATGGAGAATCACTTTTTAACATTTATAAATGTATTAAAAAAAAACAATCCACACCACCTTACAATCAAGAATCTCTGAAGTTAAAATTAGCTTTTATCACTAGGAAAGAGTTGTGATGTGTTAAAGAATTTGTGAAGAGTATACTTTGCATTACAATCAAGAAATTGAATAAAAGCTTATTACATACAAATGTAGAAACAAATTTAATATCATTCAAGCAAATGTTAAAAATTCATATGTCTGTAGAGCAAAATATTTTTGAAAGGAAAGTACATTGCCATTATTCATGTGAATGAAAAGTAGTTAAAAGTATTCCAGATCTAAACTGAACAACACATCGTGTAAAAAGGAGCTTGTCACTAACAGATATAAGATTTGTCCTTGCTGAAACTTAGGAACAGTTAAATGTCTTGTTGAAGAATCAAATGGTGGGTCAATATTTTAGTTTTGCAGGTATACAACACATGTGCAACACTATGTTCTTTTAATGTTCAATCAAAATTGTTTCCTTAAATTCATTGCATTCCACTACAATTAACCTCAAATGACTGATTACAAAAAACAAAATATTCATCAACTGATGAAAATTAAAAATATAGATGAAAGTACATAATTCTAATATGTACACACAATTCACATTCAAAAACATCAGAAGTATAGTAGAACCTCCATTATCTTCAATCGGTTTCAATTTGAAAAGTATTAAATGAATTTTAAAAAATGTTCAAAGTCTGTGACAAACAACTGGAACTTGCAACATTGGAATGATTAATTTTATTTATTTGTTTCAGAATTGAATTTTAAAGTGATCATAGAAAATGAGGACAGAAGAAAATTAATAGCAATAGTTCATAGGAATAAACCTATTAATTCTGCCAATAAAGTTGTAATGTGATATGAGTAATTAATACCTAGGTTGTGTATTTTTTACATATTTCTATTTAATTTACCTTTTAATTAACACATTAAACCATTTAAAAAATATTTTGATTATTCAGGGTTTTCAATTAACCTTATCTCTTGCCTGTCATTACCTGAGATAATGGATGTTTTACAATAATTGGATTTGAAATCATTATCAGAATTTTACATTTTACTTACATATTTTACAAAACAACTGATCACAGAGCTTGAACAGGAAACTTTGTCCTGTGTTTTCATGCTTACACATTAACATTTTAATCCATCATTGATGAAGCATCAGAAATTGCCACAATACTGAACATTAATTATTATCCACCCACATTTCTTTGACCCCTCATTTTTCTTGACGAAAGAGACGTGAGCAGGGGGTTATTTCGACGACAACTATTATATCAAATCTGTAACTTGTTTTTATTTGCAAAATAATTTTTATTATATGAGAGCAAACATTTCTGGTAATTCAATTTTATCAACACTATCACTAACATTCATTCTTAATTCAACTAATGTTAGCAAAGGAGTGGAGATAAGTATTCCGGGGACTCAAGAAAATGTGCGCATATAATAACTTAATTACTCATCAACAACAGATATCCTGTCATGATAACTTATTTCCGTTTTACATTGCTCTTATTCATATTTTCTTAAATGGCACAATGATAATAATAAAAACCACTACAGTAAGAGCCATCGTACCCCTATCTAGTTGTGAGGACATGATATCCCTTTACAACCAGTAATAAAAAGAATACAACAGACGACATTCAAACAGTATACATCTCCCTTCTTGAAATCTGTCAGCTCAGTAGCCCAGACACCACTTATCAAAAAACCACAGCTATAAGACACTATCTACAGCTCCTGTCCCAGTTAAAATTGGAATAATTAACAATCACACAAAAAAAGAAATTAGACAACTATGTTGGACCCTGTATGGTTTGACCATAAAAAATCATTTTATATCACAATAATTTCATAAAATAGGTGTACAAAATATGCCCTATACATTAAGTAAATCAGTTTGAAATCTCATAAGGGAAGGCTGAAACAGGAAGTGAGTGGACGGTACTCGCCAAACAAAAGTTGCTAACGAGTGATATTCCTGGGATATAAATGATTTTCTTGCTTTAAGCTGGGTATATCAAATACCACATTACAAACAAATTTACACTGCTCAACATGTCCTTTCCGAAGTGACCTCGCAATGATTAGAAGAATTGTAATTGATATTAAAGGGATAAGGAGAAAATTCACAACTCGAAACAATACCCAATTCAAATGAGTCGAATATAACTGGTATTTTAGTGAGGTACAGGTACATTGGACCAAATCCTAATATTACAATTTTGAGGAGGAGAAAAAAAAGTGCAACAAATTATTTCATTTCCTAAATGTCAATGAAAAAACATTTATAAATACACATTTGTGCACTGAAATAAAAATATGAAGCTACTCAAGTCCCTCAATTCTTAGAAAGTTATAAATAGCTTCCATAAGTATGTGCTGCAGATTCCAATTCAATACTTCTAACATTTTGTTTTTACAGGAACATTTTCATCTTTGAATGAAAATAAACACTTGAAAATTGTCTATTAACATCAAGGAATAATGAAAATTGTATGAGACCAAGAAAGCCAAAAAAGTTTGCAGTTACAAAAATTCTCCAAATTAAGTCTTTACTATCATTCACATTGATCATTTAACTTTTATATTTGTTCCTCGTAAACCCAAGTTAACAAGCAATAATTTATGCCATTTATTCAAAATATTAAAAAATACATGGAAATATAGTAGCTGCACAAGATTATATTTTGTGATACTTGTCATAAGAACAATTACAGTTACCACCAGAACAATTATGGTTACCACAAAGGATTCAATTGAAAAGTTACACTTACGATTACCAATTTCAGTCTGACAGATTTTACAGCAAAAGATAGGACTAATTTTCAAACCAACAAGATTCAACTATGATATTAAGTAAAACCAAGAATACAGCTATAAAAATATAAATTTCACTAGCATATAAATATTAAATGCTACAAAAATATAGTAAGAATACTTGCAAATAGATATATTAAAGTGCTCTAATTGGAAATGCAGTGTGCTCCAGACTTGTCTAGTTTTCAACTTCATAAAAATAAAATTATATTTACTTATAGTCATAAGGAACTTATGATTTATTAATGCTGATAGCAATTCATGACTCTAATAAATATGGAGGCAACTAACGAAGTATGTAACAAGAAAAGTGTCTTCTCATTTGCAAATATTAATTACATTAATAATACAAAGAGCTTTTTCTGAAGTTTTTATGATGATTATTTGGATGTTAGCTTCATCAGCACTACACAGCCATCTTAAAAGCTTATTGAAGAGGAGTTACTAGAAGAAAGTTTACTGTTTATGTATTTAACTAGGGTAAGGCAACAGATACTCCAATGAGCATTATTTATTTCATATCAAATACAGAAATAAATTCACCAAAACAAATTTTCACTAGTAGCCACCGTCTCCGTTTAAACAGAAAATGTAGGGCATTAATAAATGATGGATAAAGCCACTGCCATATTCTGAAATAATTCAAATTCAACTGATTATCAAATAAAGCTGATTATTTAAGTTCACTTTACATCATAATCGTACAAAAGTATCATAAGTACATGGACCCTATTAAAATACTTGTACAGATTATTTGTGCTTACTTAAAAGAAAATTGCATAAACTAAAAGTTTCATAATCGAAATTTGATTTTTGACAGAAATCCCTTCTTTGTTCATCAGATAATTTTTCCTAATCCATTTCTTTTATGAACACACAAGCAGAATGAAATGAAAGAAGAAAAAATAAATAATTATAACAGGTACTTGATTAAGGCATAAAACAAATTTTTGGGTAGTACACACTTAGAAGATGATTTTGTTTTGTCTTCATGATTTGCTTAGTTAACTTTCCATTAATAAGAAACACAATTTGTAGCAAAAAGATGCCCACAACTTCAGTACTCAGCCATTAAGATTGCTTTTATCTCGCATATTAATACTACACAGTAACCTTCATTTCATGATATGTAAAAGAACAAAATCAGCCAGTAATCTTTTGAGAAGGCATTGCAGAAACATAAATACAATTTAAACTGAAGAGCTTGAATTACTGGTTATCATTAAACACAAGGAGAATGAAGATGACACCTAAAGAAGAAATATACATATTGTGTGTTTTTATTTAAAAGAGAACAATATTGAGGATCTTCAGTGGTCAATATCAATATATTTTCACAATAGCACATGAAACAAATAAAAGCTCAAGAAAAACAATATAAAACAGTTTGGATCATTGCTTGTTCCACAGAACCAGAATGGTTTGCAAAACTTTCTCTTCTACTCAAGGAAATACTATAGTGTTTTCCTTTGACTTTCTTTCTCTCTCCCCTTCCGAATTTGTTCCCTACTTTGTAAACCATTATTTTTAACCAGCACTTTGTAAACCAGCAGTAGTTCAATATTAAATAAAAGTTAACATACTATAATGTCTGTTGTAGGAGCATACACGAAGAGAGAATAATAGAAACTGCTGCAACTCCAACATGCTTTCCCTTTGCTTCTTCATTAGGGATCCTAAATAGATTCCTGTTCTCCAAATGGGAACCCTACTGTAAGTCAGCAACTCTTGTGTTTCCTTGTAATCTGGAATATGGTGAAATGTGCTAAGAAGCAATTGGCTCACAAGGATTTCTTTAGACTATTGCATGCACCAGGCATCAGAGATCTTACAGCTTTTTTTAAAACATTTTTTGCAGGTTAATTTAAGAGATCAGAAAGTGAATGGCCTCAAATAAAGATTGTTGGAGTTCAGGAATAAGTGGCTACAACATATACAGAGAACAGATAACTCCTGTTAAGTAAAGTTGGCCTAATATTAGAAGCCCACAAGTAAAAGAGTTATAGGAAGGCTAAGAAAAAGATGGAAAGAAGTTCAGCATGATGTCCAATTGATAATGTCATTTAATGTGTCATTTAACCATGTTCATTTGATTCATTCATATAAGTTATTATTTCATATTTTAACTTTCACAAAATGTGATCATAGGGATTTTTCATCCATGAACAAACCATCAAAATCATCATGCAAAAACATTGAATACAAAAGTTAATGGTCACAAAACATTGGCTTCCATACATCGATGTTATGAAAACATTGCCATTGATGTCGCATCCTCACTGTATTGGAATAGAAATGCAAATATGCTGGCGCAGCTTCGAGGAGGAAAGCTCCTTGGACACCTAAAAGGAGGAGGAACTTCTGCTGGAGAACATTAGTGTCCCTGAATCTAGGGAGCTCTGGTCTACATCTGGCAATATCATGGTTCCAGATAAGCATTTGTTCACGTGACCCTAAAGAAGCTTTTCAGTTGAGACCTGATGTTGGTGGCAATCAGTTCCAACAAAATGTATTCCCCTGGAAAATACTAATTAGTAGAGTGTACGGACATGTCAATGCACTTGACATGTATGTAACATTTCTGACCGTAAATTGGAGAAGGTGAGGAAACTTTTCACTGAGAAGGCTGGAGAGAATATAAAGTTTGGCTGTTGCAGACGCCATTGGTCACCACAAGATTTCTGATTTTCAATCAGTACCATTGTATCCGTGTGACAAAAGAACTTTGAATTTTCAATGAGAAGCTGATGTTTATGCCTGTAATTTCAACCTGTCTTTCCCGCAAAGATGCTCTCTAGTAATTTTGGTTCTTACTTTCTTTTTTTCTTTCAGTTCCACAATGGCTCCAGATTCGGGTTTTCTGTTCTCAAAGTCAATGCAATCTCTAGAACTCATGATAGATCTAACAATATGAACAATCTAATACAAAACAATCCTTTACAAAGGATTTTTCACTTTATCCCAGGCTATTTAGTCTCTCTCTCTCTGAAGTTTAAGAAGTAGAACAATACCAAGTACTGGTCCTGTAGAACTACTATCACTTGTGTTTCTTTCTAACGAATATTCAATACCAAACAGAAGAAGCCATAAGGTCTGGATATTATATTTTTGAGTCAAGAGATATACAAGAAATGCACATTTTTGTTACTCTGTACATACCATTCATAAATTTAACTTAAGAACATACTAAGCAATAACAAATTGATTAATAATAGAGCTGTAGCATATGCTTACAATGAAATCAAAGAAGAACCTGAATGTCCAATTTTTCAAACAATTATTCCCAATTACACTCCTCCATTCACAAACTTCCTGAGAAATACTGAATTCAGTCCAGATGAAGGACTACTACATTTCAATTCTAGATGGTATGGACGGATATACTAGCTACACAAGGAAAGCAGTTTCCTTCAATATACAGAATTTCCAGAAATCAATTCATGAACTCGCCATAATTCAAATAGATATGTTAGTCATCACTGAAAAAGATAAGAATAAAGGAAAATCCTGAAAAAGTTGAATGAACTTCCTTTTACTTTCTCTTACCCATAATCTATATGGAGTAAAATACATTGTGTACAGATGATGCGGAAAATTGATTTTGAGATTTAAATGGAAATATATGTTTTGGGGTCCTTTGATACCAAAAAAGTGTTTTTTCCCCTATTATTTCCAAACATCCATCCATCAGTCCGTTCGTCTGTGAACAAAACGTGCCTAAATTATTTGTAGAAATTTTTTCAAAGCGAATATTCTCCAGTTGACCTGGCCAATTCAAAGCTCTGAAATTTTGAAATTTTTTTTTTTAACTTTTGGGGGTATTTTACATAAAGCTCCTGGAACATTTTAAAAATTTTCTCAAAAATGGCTCCATTAAAAATCTTATATGAACAATCTCTAAAGATGGCATAGGTCACATTTTCTCTCAGCTGCGTTTTTGAAAATTAGAAAAGTTCGTATTTTTTTCGTATCTTCCTACAACTACAACATTAAAAGATTTTTTTTCAAATGAAATTTGTTCTCCACAATTAATTCTTTCATTAATATCATGTGGATTAAAAAAGAGTAGTTTTTGAGCAATTTTGTGTGATACAGAGGGAAATATTAATATTAAAAACAAATTTTTTTCAAAACCAGTTCCAAATTTCTCTTTTAAATTTTTTATAGGGATAGTGACAAATGCACTGCATAAGATGCCAATTTGCTGTATTCTTT
This sequence comes from Teleogryllus occipitalis, assembly GCA_011170035.1. NCBI lineage: Eukaryota > Metazoa > Arthropoda > Insecta > Orthoptera > Gryllidae > Teleogryllus > Teleogryllus occipitalis. The sequence goes on along the minus strand of BLKR01000048.1, from coordinate 140,628 downwards.
TGTTCTTTCAAGAATTCCACACATATAATTTTCTCGAGGTCTTTCTCAAGTTGTTAATATTTACATTTCCTGCAGTTTGTATACTTTATTGCATTTATGAGTACAAATGCATCAAATTCTTTTATAAAGTTCACTGAAAACTCAAGTTTTCTGTAAAAAAGAGCTCAAAATTGTGCATTTTCAGATACGCTCAAAACCAGCTCCAAATTTTTTCTTTAAACTTCTTGTACAGCTGGTGCTAAATGCACTGAATAACATAATATTAACACCACTTTTATTTAATCTCTTGATTTCTTTTAAAAAATACGCAAATGTAATTCTTTTGGAATATTTTTCACGTTAATATTTACAAAACAGACGTTTTTATACGATATTACATTTGTGATAGAAACTGTTTCAAACAATTTCCAACAAAGTTTCTCATAGTTTTCTGTGAAAACTAGCTTCAAATTTTGCATTTTCAGAAAATCTCTAATAATATTTTCTCAAAATTGGCTCTAAATTTCTTAAAGAAAATTTGCATACAAGGACCAGGCTTTACTCTCTAAGAATAAAATTATTAAAATTGTATTTCAGTTCTCCTATTAGGAGATTGAAAATTTGAGAAAATGTGAAAAAATTTCCTTAGAGGGCAGCTTGAAAGAGGGTGGGGCAACACCAAAAGGCTAGCCCAGACTAAAGAAATTAGAAAACTAAATAGTACAAGAAAGTCTGCACAAATCTAGCATCAGTTTTTTATTTTAAAAGAAAATGACTTAAAAAGCTTTACCCATGTAAAATGACCTAAATGAAGAATCTGCTTTTAAACTGCAGGGTGTAAAATTCCCTGAGAAGGAAATTTACAAAAAAAATAATATAAAAATAAATAAATAAAACTAAAACAGGCTGGGATTACCTAGAACATGATACACTTTAAAATAAAATAACATTTGTACTGTGCTTCAGTTAACTGTGAAGCAAAAGAGCATTTTATGAGGTTGGCAAACAAGACATTGTGGTTTATCAAATTTTGCAATGGAGGTTGGGAAACTTACACAATACAGCTTTTGCAACTACTACCAGAACACACTGTTGAAACTGATTTGCAAGCATTACGAGTATATAATATCGCTACAGAATGTACAATATGCAAATTATCCAATTACAATGATTGCAAGCTGCTAAACTCATACATCTTCAAGTGAATTGAATTCATACATCTCTTTCTGGAAATCCTGTGTAAATGAGGAACATGAAATACTGAACAGAATTTGTCTTCCTTTCATTTTTTGTCAGCCTATTTTTTTAAAAGGTACTTCAAAACAATTATGTGTCACACACACACACACACACATGCACAATATTTTGACACATTATACACACATTTGCATTGCATACACACTGCATGCTCTATTTTATATATTTATATATATTTAGCACATTTTGTGATTATTAACAAGCACAGAAGGCTGGGCCCTGACCTGCGCTCAACACTTTGACAATGCCTTTCAAGATCCTGTCAGATCCAGAAGAATGCCTATTGGTAGTGAACACTTACATCTGATTTCACATTCTATCCTGAATATAAGTACATAGCAAAATACTGATACACTATCAGAGAAATATCTTTTCACACTGATTGCAAAATATTAACATGAAAATATTTTTAGGTTCTAGTTTCTACAAGTTTGTACAAATAAATAGAAAATATTTACAGAAAACATGTAAATACATTTGCTGCACACATGAAACATTTGGGCACTTAATAATTTATAATGAACTGCTGAAGTAGAAAATTCACAGATTCATTTGGAGCTAGAGCAAGAAACAGGTCTAGAAATAGGTGTGAATTTGGCATAAACAGACAAAATTGGTACACCAACATTTACCTGTGAATGAGAATGTTTTAAAGCATTGGATTGCCTTTCCAAATATTTGCAAACCAATAGTATAAAACAGTAATATTTACACTCTTCACAGAGTTCTCGTGTGGGCAGCTTTGAATGAGCCTGGACCTGACTTGATCTTGGGCTTAGGTGCCAAAGTGTCATTTATGGCCACAATAAGAAACAATCCCTATTTGAATACTTAAAAAAATATGCCATCTCATTGTCCTATAGAACACCTTCAATAACTATTTTACAAAAAGAGACTCATCAGATATTTTTGTGTAATTATATACAATTATTCCTCTAAGTAACATAACTATGAGGAAATATATTATAGAAAATTATGAAGCTGACATTCCCCAAATTGGGAGTTCTATTGGCACATATCACATCCAGCAAGTAATACTCAGGTTGCCAGGTATTGGTCCTAAGAATGAAGAATAACCAGAACATGCACTAATGAAATGCAATTGACCAATCAACCAAATCAACCATACAATTTAGTTTATCAAACAAATGCTGAATTTCCAGTTTTAAATTTGCCATGAAAGAATGCAGTACAGCACCAGAAAAAAGCAAAGAACGAATGATTCACAATCAAACAGAAGTAAAACCAAATAACAAAAGCTGTTCCATAGAAAAAATGAGATGCTTTGCTAAGCTCATAAGCTTGAGCTTCCAATTCCAAGGCTCGTAAAATATCACTAGACATCAGGCTGCCTAGGCAACAATCTAGTTGCACTTTTACAGTAAATGCTCACAATGTTATTCACCTTTAAAACAAATATTTAAGAAATGCATTATTTCATATACATGCCACATTAAGCTGGCTGGCAAACAGCAAATCCCTGCAGCATGTAAGCACTGGAGTCAAGACAAACACAGAGTACCTGGGTTTAAAATCTGGGATGTGAATAATTCATTCACACTAAAGGGCATGTAAATTTATTTTCTTCACATCAGGTATAAGCTACACAAACAAACGTAACTGAGCAATCAAAATCTGAAATAATGTTTTTGTCTTGCACATCCAAATACATCCATGCTTAGTAGTACAGAGGTTTTCTGTGAAAAGCAAATAGCTCGCAAAAAGAATGAATACAAGGACAATTGAGAACATGCCGCGAGGCAACTCAATGACATTTTAAATTTACAGATTTGAAATCTAGGAACTCTGCATATGTATTTTTAAACAAAGAGCATTCATCACCTACTTTCATCAGTCAATTCTTAGAATGGATGGGGTGCAAAGAATGATTCTCTAATACACACGCAACCCCTTTCTCTCCTCAAACACAACAAAACATAACAACAACAGTACGACCACAACATAAAAATTAACAAGAGACAAGTTATGTAAACAGCAATGTCATGCATGAATACGTCACTTGGAACATCCTCAGCAGTTGCTGTGGCGCGAGCCCCTCATTAACGGAACTAGCAGTGCAGGAGCGCTGGCTTGGCGTAGGAAGGGGTGCTGCAGAAGCTCAGCTGCAGTTGCACGCTGAGCTGGATCACGAACAAGCATGCGCTCCAGGAAACCTTGCAGGCGAGGTGACACCTGCACAACAATGCTTTTATGAAGAACCTCCCAAAAACTTCAATTTTTCTACTTCAGGAGTTTTTCTTAACAATAAGTCTTTGATACCAGTTCTGAGAGGTGAAGAAAAGCAGCAATTACTAAAGTTAATAATGTATCGTCTTTTCATTTGAAATGTAGATGATTTTGAGAGGGAGCACCTTTAACTATTGCTATGTCAATCTTCATCCACTGAAAAATTTTCACAAAACAAAACAAATGAAAAACAACAAGCCTTTTTCAAGATTTGTCAAAGGCCTTTGATAAACTGTCTTATGATATATTACTTAAGAAATTGGAATGTTATGGAATAAGGGAGTAAATGACCTGAAAATAAAAGACTTTTCCTTTAACAACAAAATGCAAAGTACTGAAGTATTTTCTGAAACATAAAATTATATTAAAAAAGTTTGTTCCTACATCAAAAATAGTACCACTTTGGATTTCCACATGGATTTGTTCTTGGTCTTCTATCGTTTTGTAACCCTTTGTACTTGCATGTCAAGTCCCACTCATCTTAGTCTACGTGTGTCTCCACACACATTAAGTGCAGCTCAACTCTCCTTGCTCAGTGTATGAAGAATGTGTAATTGTGCAATAATTTATATGTTGATGTGTTCATGAACTCTCTTTAACAACTGATTGATATAGCTAGAAATGTTTCTTAGCTATTGCTCATAATCATGATTAATGGATATTTAGGTAAAAACCCATTTTTTTCCTGGGTGCCTTGACTAAATAAAGTTTTTATGTATACATTTTAGGATTATTTGAACTAAAACCCGTCAATTTTATAGTGCCTGAAAGAGTGCACGATAGTTCAACTTTAATGCCTATTTTACTTTCAAAAACCTAAAACAAGGCTAATTTGCCTAATTTCTTTTGCCTGTGGCTTCTTTGAAATTTTTTCTTGTCGGCAAAACAGATAAGGATTATATTAATTTTAAGTTGTGTTAATCTGTAAGGTAGCGAGAAATGAGAATACACAGGAAAAGGACCTTGCAATGAAAGTATCCATGCAACTACTTCGTGACTTTGTGGAAAAGCCTGTCTCAACTTCTAAAATAAAGTGATTGAATTTCCTTGAAAGAAAACAACTGTTGTGGTTGCATACATCCTACTACACCAGCTGAGCATTTATCTCTACTTATTGACCATTCCTACAAACTTAAGTGTGCGAAAGGTGTAGAGGAAATTGAGTTGTTGGATTTAGCAGACACGTTACTGTGCTACCTAGAATTGAACATGGGCCGAGAATGAAGGAGCCCCCCATCATTGTTGAAAACTTGGAGAAAGAATTAGTAATTCATTGTGAGGCAAACTAAAGTGCTAATAATTCTAAAGAGAGGACAAACCATAAAACTTGTTCATAATAGTATAATCGCAAACTATACAATACTGATTCTATATAATATTGATTTGTGTTTTTACCATTGAAAATATATACAATAAATTATAAAAATGTGTGTTTTTTGTATGTTGCCCGTTTTATTTGTGCACCTAAAACACATGTTTTAAAACCTAAAAATCTGTGTTCTTGTGATTAGTATATCACACATACTCATTTTCACTAACAAAACAAAACAAACAACAACAACAGTTATTGTTAAAAATGAGCTCAAATTTCTGCATTTTCAGAAACGCTCAAATGATATTTTCTCAAAAATTACTCGAATTTTTTCCTTCAAACTTTTCAAACAGATAGTGCTCATTGCATTGTTTAACATGACGTGAAGTTCATTTTGGCGTCTCCTTTTGTTTTTGCAAAAATTACACAAATGTAATTTTTTTAAATATCTCTCATGCTATTAATATGCACATTTGCAGCAACTTGCATACATTACTACATTTGTGAATGAAAGTGCATCAAATAACTTCAAATGAAGTTTTTCATAAACTCCATAGATTCCTCTGAAAAGAGCTTCAAATTTCACATTTACAATAACGATTAAACGCGATTTTCTTAAAAACGGCTTCAAATTTTTCAATCAAAATTGTCATTCAGGATGAGGTTTAACTCTTCTTTAATATTCTTAAAGTAATATTGCGGTTCTATTATTAGAAAACCAAACAATTGAGAAAATGTCAAAAAAATGTATTTGGGCAGCGATAGATGGCAGCTGGAAACAGGATGGGGCAAGACCGTAAAGGCAGTGTTCACCAAGGAAATTAGGAAATTTTACTGAGAAAGGCCGACATTCTGTAGCACCACTAGTTGAAAAACGCTTTCTTTAGTGATTATATTCATTATAATAGGCACCTATTTCAGTAGTTTTGACTCTATTTTGTTATATCAGTGAGTATATCTTGTTTAAAGAAAGCATTAGCAGAGTCTCAAATAAATGAAATTAATGAAATGTTAACTTGCCTTATGAGTATTTTTGAGTTTTGGAGGTGGCATGTCCCGAATGCGTCTCATTGCCTGCAGTGGTGGTTCATTGAAGAAAGGGGGTTCTCCATCCACCATTTCAATTACCATAATCCCTGCAACACAAGAGAGGTATCCATTTACATTTACCTTCTGGTGAATAATATTATGTGAAAGGTTCAGATCAATAAAATGATTTGAGGAATAGTTGGTTTGGGTTAGTACACATTTATTATATAACGAAGTAAAAATGTTCTTCATGCTTTCCTTTCTACAATAAAGGGATTAAATTACGACAATATAGTTGGTAAAAATAACCAACTATTTGGCATCATTGCTATATTACATATTGTATCATTGTCTTCGGGCTTAATTAAAAATGAGAAGTATCCTTTTAGTTCGAGACAATCTATTTACTCTTTAAGCAGGGATCCTCACCCATTATATTTAAAAAAATAACGATCAATATAATTACAAGACATTTCATGAGTTTTGTTAACCATCAGCAGTAACATATTTTAAAAAACAGTAAAAAACTTTTAAAAACTGCAAATCATACTTTGAAACAAGGAAAACACTTATTTTTGTACATAAGAATTAGCAGCTTTTTTTGAGAATTTGAAGCTCTTTTTCACATGAATCTATTGATTTGTGTATTACATTTGATGTATGATTACATTTGTGTAATTTTTGAAAAAACAAAAGAATATGCCAAAATCAACTATACGTCATATTAAACAGTGCAATTAGCACTGAGGGGAAGGAGGAGGGGGAGAAGGAGGAGGAGAAGGAGGAGGAGGAGGAGAAGGAGGGGGAGGAGGAGGAGGAGAAGTAGAAGAAACACTTTCGGTATGAGGACTCCAAAATGTGTTTTTCTCAAAACATTCCTTATAACATATTGTCTTTCAGGAACTTAAAAGAAAAATTCTGATTTTTACACTTATTCTTATGTTCAAGTCCTCTCATGTTTGTACTTTTATATTCTTAATTTTCCATTTTTTGATTCAAAATCGTAATTATTTACAACATTGTTCATATTTATAATTTTTGATTTGTGAATTGGACATCTTTCTTTTCATAATATTTTTCAAAGTATGATTTGCATCTTTTTTATCAATTTTTACTATTTTACAAAACATGTTCAAGCTGTTATATCTAAAATTGTGAATAATCAATTCACATATCGTCCGGTACCTATATTCATAATTTTTTTCATATAACGCAATAAAAAATAATTCCTACTTAAAGATTAATTGATTATCTCTAACTAAAAGGATACTTATAATGTTTAATACGGATTGCAATATGTTAACAAAAGACAGAGGAAAGAGGATCACTCAAAAATATAATTACCCAAAGACCAGATGTCTACTTCAGGACCATATGGTAGGCGAGAAATAACTTCAGGTGACATCCAATATGGCGTGCCTACTAAGGATTTCCTTTTTGGCAACTCCTGGGACACTTGTGCACAGAAACCAAAGTCTGACAGTTTCACCTGCAAAGAACAGATTCAATATATTTTCTAATATCTCTTACTTACTCTTACTTACTTAATTACCAAACAAACAAGTTTTTATTGGACATATTAGGACACAATTATTATCTCAAATAAAGAATGTCCTCCTAAGAAAATTTAATATTTACAATTTCATAAATTTTTCAAACAGATCTTAACAACTATATTTTATATTTTCCCCAGACACCTATAAAGGAAAGATAAGAATCAAGTCTTAAATTTAATTTTTTATGAATAAAATTATTTTAAATGTAATCCAAGTATTTGAAATTCTCACTTTGTATTAAAAGTTTTAACTATTAAAGTCACATGAATGAAGAAAATTCCACAAAACTAATAAGTACTTTCACTAACCCTGCCATCAGCTGCTAGGAGAATGGAGTCACTCTTAATGTCTCTGTGAATGACACCCTGCGAGTGTAAGTATGCTAGTGCTTTGAGACATTGCTTGCACACAGTTGCGATCTGCTCCTCATCCATGCGAGCGTGTGTCACAATGTCCGTTAACGCTCCTCCTTCAAGGAACTCCATCACCACCCACAGCTCATCTTGTACAAGAAAGCTGTCGTACATCTCCACAATGTTTGGATGGTGGTAATCTCTCATTATCACAACCTATAAGAGTCAGTAGAGAAAGGATTCATATCGTACTCCCTCATTTTCCCACAGAACTTTATTGTGCCCTGTTTAAAAATGGAAGAGGAAGGGAGGACAGTTAGACAATAGACAGGAAGAGAAAAATGGAAGTTGGAGAACAGAGTGCATGGAAAGAGAATTAAAGAGAGGAATGGGAGGGGGGAGGGACAGTATGAGAAATTAAAAACTGGAAGTCAAAAAGGGCAGAAGGAAGGAGGAGAGAGAGAGAGAGAGAGAGCGGAGGGGGAGGAGGGGAGATAGAGGTGGGGAGAGAGAAGAGGGGGAGGGAGAACGAGAAAAGGGAGAGAGGAGATAGGGAAATGGATTGGGAGGAGGACAGAGTGAGAAGGGATAGAATTGGAGGGAGAAGAAGAAAACGTTGAAGTGGGAATAGATGGGGTGGCGAGGTAAAGAAGGAAGAGAGGAAGGCATGGGTAATGACTCACAAAAGGCAAGACTAATGAACCAACAAGGTTCATAGCTACTTGTTTTTCCACACAACTACAGTAAAACTTGCTCAATGCGGAATTTCAAGGGACCGGAATTTTTTTCCGTATTACACAAGATTCTGCATTATGCAATGTAATAATGTAGAATTTATATTTGGCAAGACTGCAATTTATGTCCACATTAGTCAGATTTCCACATTATACAAGTTCTGCATTGAGCAAGCTTTTTTGTATTATGCTGTGGTCAGAGAACAGTCAAAACAGTATACACACCTCATTGAACAGCAGCTCCCTCCTTTGCTGCTTGCGCAGGTCCATTTTCTTCACTGCCACTTGCCGGCCAGAGGATCGGTCCACCGCAATGCACACTGTCCCCGTGGAGCCCTCACCAATCTTCATGAACTGTTCCAAGTTCTCGCGAGGATCACCAGGGCTTACAACCATCTGGAGAGCAGCACGGAACTGAAAAATTCCAAATTTACTACATCAGTTCTTACTCTTCAATTACAATTCTCAAACATGATTTCAACATGCCTAGACAGAATAAGGCCACAACATGTCAAAATTATGATAAAGATTGGAATATCTATTTAAAAATCCTGCGGGTATGTATGGACCTGAAAATACAATTTACAAACTTACAATAAATGTAGCCAATGTTAATGCACAAGAATATGTAGTCAGAAAATACAGAACAAATCATAAAATGACATTGTTGGAAAGCAGAACATTTGGAATTCTAACAATTTCAATCACAATTCATAAGAATATATTTATTTATAAAAAACAAAATACACACACAAAATGGAGATCATAAAGCCCTTATAAAGAACAATAAAATGTGCATTATTTGAAAAGGAAATGTGTAACTCAACAATTTGCAATCTACAAAAGTGGAGGTGATAATGGCAAACTCATCTGGTGTTACACTTTCAAATGGGTATTTGGAACTATTCTGTTACACACAACTACATCAGCAAACACAGAAAAAAATCAATTTCATTATTTACATTTGCGTATTCTGCAACATACTTCAAGACAACACAGCTTGATTCAGACATTATCAGCACATTCTAATAGTTCAACAAGGTGCAAAAGAAGTGTGAATTACAAGTTATAGAAACCGCTGGTTTTAAATTGTTTATCTTCCCAATTTTTAGGAGTCTGCCACGTTCTCAAACAGTTTACTTTCAACCAACACTTTCTGATCTTGATAGAATTCTTTAAAAAGTGAATTTAGAGAATTATCTTCTTTTATATTTATTTAAATGGAGCACTGTGTCATATCAACGGATCACTGAGAAGTAATCACTGTAATTAAAGATATGTAATACAAATAATTGTATGCAAATACAATTGTAAATGAAAATAGTGTTAATTGTCTAAATACAGTGCATTCCTGCAATAATTCTCGAAACTTCCATTAAGCTTATCTTCCTTTGAGTAATTTTAAGAGAATTTGAGATACTGAAATATATAATAGCAAAATTAATCCTCCTGCTGCAAATTCTCCATTTCCACAAGATGTTTGATTTCCATTTTACATTATGGGGATAGGTACTACAATGCAGGTGAAAATTGTAATTCACACGAGAAGGTCACACAAGTATTGGTGCATAAAGAACAAATCAGATACCTGCAAATCACGAACTATAAGGGCATTAATCCTATTCCATTGCTGCATGAAAAATGCATTATAGAACAATTATCACGCAAATAAACAAACGGAATGACAATTATTTCATTTACATGTCAACACAATCATTTACTATACAACATGAACTAAATTTGAGGTACCTTAAATTTTTTTCATTTTTCAAGGGACCAAGAAGAAATGATGTATATAAAGGGAAAGTAAATTGTGAGAAATTACATAGGCTCATATAACATAAAACATTTATAACTCACTTTTATTACTAACTAACCTTTATTTTGTATCCATTGAAGCACTGACATGGCCTACATGTTTGGGCAGGGAAAAGGGAAATACAGAAAAGCCCCACTTTCACTTTCCCAGAATTTACATTTTCCCCACTTACACTGATTTTTAGGGGCCCCTTAAACTCCCCTATGTTCCCACTTTTACACTTTTGAAATTATAATTCCCAATTTGACATAATAATAAATAGAAATTATTAGCAAATGCTGGTACAAAAATCAATTATACTAAATGAAATGGAAACACAAAGGCAGAAACAGTTTGGTCATGTGGAAAGACTTGATTATGGGAGATTGCACAGAAAGATTTGTGAGTGGCTTCCATTTGATAGAACAATAAGAGAAAGACCCAGAAAGGAATGGCAGAATCAGGTTTGCAAAGAAGAGGTCTAGAAGAATATGACTGGAATGATAGAGGGGTTTGGGGACTGGGATGCAAGAGACGGACACAAGAGCTACACAATACTTGCAAAAAGAAGAAAAAATTATAATTTCCTGCTTAGGTTAAATAGAGTATAAACTCTATTTAACCTTGATTGAGCAAATGCAAAGAACTATAAGTTTAGTTAGTTCAGGCCTTATTTACATGTTGAGACTCGGGCTGTAAGGCCTGTTCTTCTGTCTGACCATGCTAATTTCGCTAATCTCCTTTCATTATCAAGTGGAGACAGAAGGTATCACCGAAGGGCAACGAAATAGGTGATTTGAAAGTTGCTCAGAGGCTTAATTTAGGCTTGAGGATCTTTTAAATGCTGTACATTTACTACCAACTAGCTTTACTTCCCTCCAAAGGAAGGCATATGAAGGATGTTTGTTTAGTTCTTCCTGCCAAAAAGCCTTACACAAGCTCGACTGTTGTGATAAGAAAAGAATTGCTCAAAACTCCCCTGAGCCAGGTGTTATGATTTAAATTCTATTTTTGGAATAAAAGAAAAATCTTTAATGCGTTAAAGGATGCTTACATGTTGGAATTCGAATTTACATTTTAGAACTTCCAATTTCAGTACTATCCTAGTTGGTGCAGGGCAATTCTGCAGCAACCAGTGGCGACTCAAAAAATTCTAGTGTTCATTTAATCATAAAATAGCTTAAATAACACACTTTGTATTCTTGAAAAACGAGATCAGTAGATTCCTGAAGTGCCTAAGAATTACTGAAATTTTTTTATCAAAGGTTAATACTATTAATAAATGAAGAGAATTACTGTCTGAATTTCTTTGTACTAGGAAAAGTAATTTCCCACCACTTATACCATTTCTTCTTGACCCCTTGAAAAGTGTAAAAAAGGAAATTTACAATAGCACTTTTTAAAACTAGTGGGGGCGACGACAATACATACTTTCTCACCTTCTCTAACTGCTCCGCTATATTATACTGTGACATAAACACTCAGGTCCTTGAGTTTATTAATCGTGGGTCTTACCTCTGCTGAAATGCAATGAGTTTTGAATTCGAGCTTGTCAATTTAAAATGTTCACTCTTTACAATTTTCAAAAATACAGAGTTTGCTGAAAACAAGACTAGCAACATACTTTTTACAATCCTTTATTACATATGAGAAAAAAAATGTAATGAAAGACTTTGGAGCAGCTTTTGAGAAAATAACTTTCTCAGAAATTGCATAAATTTCAGACCCAAATTATGTGAAATCTACTAATTTTTTTCAAAAAAGAATTGTACATAACCTTTTTCAAAGAGAGTATTTTTTAAAATAGGCTTTGTTGAAGGAAAAAATCTCTATCTTTTATTTTGCAGTTTTGAAATGTTGACTTTTGCAATTTTCAAAAATAATGGAGAGTTTGCTGAAAATGGAACTAAAACCACATTTCTTAACATCCCTTGTTGCATACGAGGAGAAAATTTAAAGAAATAATTTGAAGTGGTTGTTGAGAGAAAAATTATTTTAAAAAATTAAAATATTGCCTATATTTCACACAAAATTACAAGAACTCACTCACATTTAAAAAAAATTGATATTAGGCAATTGGCAAAAATTACAATTTAAAATTTAAACAATAATGAGAAACACAAAACAGAAGTGAAGGGAAGAATGAAGGTTTTCCTCTTAGGCAGAAAATTTTTCTTTATATTTAAATACGAAATGTTTTCTGAGAAAGTCTTTTTTTGTGTGTTATCATATTTTCTTCTTCCTCATTATCATGTTTTTGCCTCCTCCGTCTTCATCTTCACTTGTATCTTAGTTTCTATCTTTCTGGACCTCCTTCCAAGTCATCTTCTGACATTTTATGCCCCTTTCAATGCCAACCACATTGAATTTGCCTTTTTTCCCCCCCTTCTTTCTTTCATGTAACACCACTTCAAAACTTTCAAATTTTCTTCCTTTCATAACTCTGCTTCATTAACAATTGTTATTTTGAAATTCACATTGTTTAATTTATGAGTTGTTAAGCAGTGAACTGTAAACCTGTACCTATACAAAATCTTGGTCATGATTTTCAGCCATTTCCATGGTGCATATCACTTACTATAATGCCATTCAGTTGAGACTCACTTATTAAAAAAACCTGGTCTGAATAACCTAGCATATCACAGTGGGAACAAGATGGCCATGGAAGATTATTGAGTGCCCTCCCAAGTGATCCTCTACAAGAGCTCTGCTGGGAGGTGTTTGACCATCCACCACATCTCTCCGCCAGCAATTTCCAGCTTTTCTTCTTACTCCTCAAAAAATTCCTGTCTGGGTAGCATTATGCACATGTACAGATGTCCTAAAATAAGGTTCATCCATGGAGCTTTTTTTCCTCTTGTTGAAGACCTACGGTCACCTTTCTGGATGCACCTCATACTATTGTTTATGATAAATGTCAACTCATGCACTTGCGTTCAAATTTGTCTGTCGCATGAAAGCTGGAGCCAATCACAGACAGGATAGTGGAGTGAGCAAATGAGTATTTATTAGTTTCGGGCACATGAACTACTTAGATCTTTAGGCCGTTAAGAAGAGAGGCAGTATTCCTCCCTGCTGGAATGCGAGATCCAGAGCTGACCTTCATGGCACCTTGTAGGATTTTCCCTTCTTCAGACATCTACCTCCGCAGAGCGCTGCCCCATAAGGGACAAGTTCTATGCTCCTAACTGCTCTCCTGTGTACTACTCGCACAACTTTTCTTGAACAATGACCTTGCTTCCCCCTCCCTCGAGCAATAAACAGTTGAAGGCAAAAGCTCACAGCGAACACTGATGACAACATTCCAAACATTAAAACTTCGTTGATGCAAAACAGAACCAATCAAAGCTAGTTGCTTTCATAGTTGAGAACTTCTGTTCAGCTTTATTACCGTTATCTAAAGAAATGCCTGGATCAGATCCTGGTCCTTCAAGGGAGGCACTTAAAATTCCTCTCTATTGTCCCTGCTGTTGCCTACCCAAAGCGATGACCTGGCTGCACATGTAGCAGGTTTGACTTTGATTTTTCAGATGTTGGCATCACTGTAAATACTCTTGCGGTCGACTTTGTAACTAATAACCCTACTCTGTCCGCAATTCTTCAATCCATTGTTCAAGAAAAGTTGCACAAGTAGTAGTGCAGTTATGCAAATTTAGTGTACATGGGTGTATAAAGGGGAGAGGAGAGGCAAAGATGAGGAAAGAAATAGTGTGTAATTTATGGCCTGATTATTAAGGGAACTGCTCCAGCAATCTAAAATGAACAAATGTCGGATCACGACAGTAAATATGAAGAAGACATATGCACATCACGCTACAATAGTCGTAGCGATAGCCACAAGTTATCTGAAAACAGCAGAGAATATGTTTCTAAAATCATTTTCGAACACAGTAGATGATACCAGAAAAAACTTTTCTACACAAATTTTCTACGGAAAAAAAAAAGAAAGAAGAAGACTATTCCCGCTGCATAAACAAAAGTGGCTAATAATGTGACAAACTCCTTGCATTCATTACTTTCATAGACATTTTAGATGAAATAGTTTTGTACACGAACAAGCATATCCTGCAAAAGACTTTCTGGCAGGCTGGAATCTTGTAAATTTATCAACTATTTTTGCATACATTTTTGTTTACTGTGTTAAAAAAAACTTAACGTACCCATTTATGTGAGTACTGCTTGTGCTCCTACTTAAGGGTTAAGAGAAGAATTAAGTGAGCTGTTGCTCCAGGACAGTACCTGCTCATGGGTGAGTCGTTGCTGTTCATGATGCTGCTTACTGGAAACCACAGCGTTGCTAGAGGCTGGGGATGGCTGACCAGGTGGCATGGGTGTAGATTTCACGTTCTGATTCTGGTCTGGTGAAGGATGAGCTGCTGGAGGACGCTGACTGGGTCCATGATCTCCTGGACCTGGAGGTGGCTGCTAGAACAAGAATTGTGCACAATTTTATCTTGAGTTAAACAATTAAATATTGTGTTTTGTATTCAAATATATGTGAGTAACATGAACAAAATTAATAATATTGTTTTTCATGGTAATAAGAAATGATTAAATAAATTTACATAAATACGTTTTATACCTGTGGTGAAATAAAATTAATAGAAATAAACCCTCTATGGGAAATAAGTAAATTCGTAATTACTATCAATTCCGATATTCAACAACTACATCCACATTCATCACAACCAAAAAAACATTTCTCTGCGAAAATAGTTAATATCTTAATTTAGTTAGTGTCTAAACTTTAATCCACTTTATTAAGTACACAAAATTTTCCTAAATACATGAATACTACATAATTATAAAAAACTACAGAAAAAACCATGAGGAACTCAATAAAATAAGATAGTAATAATGATAATAATAATAATAATAATAATAATAATAATAATAATAATAATAATAATAATAATAATAATAATAATAATAATAAAAATAATCGACAATAAAAGTGACATCAACTTGAGAAAAGCAAGCCACGGGCTTTGGACATTCAATAGCGCACTGTCATTAACAGGTACTACCTTGTTCATGTGTACAGGATGTGGCCCCATTTGTGAGAGAGGTCGCTGAGGTTGGGCTGTCTGAGGACTCACGCCTGCAGGGCTGCCAACAGAGCCAACAGGCGAATGCTGCATGCGTGTTGGTCCCACAGAAGGGTAGCCTGATGTGTATGGACCAGGGCCTTCAGATGCAGGAGGACTGGACACATGAGGCGGCTGCAAACAAACATCGCATACATTATTCTTTTTGTACAGATCCCTTTTTTGTCTCATCCAATCATTCTGTACAGATGAAGTATCATTAGAAAGGTGTCTTGAGCGGCAGCAGCTGCTTATTGAAGACTCTCTGTGCCTGTCCCAAAAAATAAATCACAGAAAGGTTGCAGAACATATAACTTGTACACTGAATTGACTTATTTAATTTTCATGTACTGCCAGCACACATTTTCAGGATGAACATTCCAAACACCCACGAAAGCTAATGAACAATGTTTTTAGAAGGAATTGGGTTAGAGACTCTCCACTCGCTGTCCTGGCAGTTGCTTGCCATTCAATGATATAATACATTTTTGTCAAAATATATAAAGAAATTTAGAAAGTACTACTACACATTTAATCATGCTTGAGCAGTGTGTCCCGGGCCCCTGACACCCTGTTTTAGAAGCAGTGAAAGATGCCAACGAGTTATACCTTTATGCCAAAATTAATTTACAAAAGCATAGAGCTCTTGGAACAAAGAGAAGAGTAACTAAAATTGCCCAACTACAATATTTTGACTATCAAGAGCGTGCAAAAGTTAAAATTAGAAACCTTGGAACAGAGAAGAGAGCAGACTTTCTAGAATCCTTTAAAATTCTGAAGGGAGTGTACAATAATGAAGAGCTGAAGAGGGTGTTTATTAGGACTCTACAAGACCAATTGAGAGGACACTCGATGAAACTTCAAAACAGAAAGCCCACATGAATTACACAATGCACTTTTTAACAAATAGAGTGAACAAGTGGAATAATCTGCAAGCCTCATATGTAGGCACAGATATTCTTAAAATATATTTGGACAAGACTTGATGAATTTTGTAGTATATTATTTTAAAATTATTTCAGATGTTAGTATTGAATATGGAGAATTTTGATGAATCTACAATGTTATGTACTAACAACTGGCTGCTACGATAATGAATAAAAAAATACTGTATTTACCCAATTATAGGATGAGGTTTCTTTCCTAAATATACAATTCTTAAAATACAGGGTCACCTAATGTTCGTAGCTTAAGCCTAGTTGGTTAGGATTTATGATTTTAACTGCCTTTTCATGTCAAGGAAGACGAATGCTGATGTAAGAATACATTGCAAAGGCGACATATATCATGCTTATTTTTACATTACACAATGCAAATTTCAAGTATGTTCCTTTCAAAGATATTTTAGATGAGAGGCTACGAACAAGAGCTTGATAGGAAGAGAACCTGGTGATTCACAAGGGAATGTTTCTAGATGGCCTTAGCAGAAAAATTAACACAAATTCAAAGTACAGAATTTTTTTTTGCAGCCTAAAAAGTCAAAAGAATGATGCAGTATGGGAGAAGAAAGAACGATAAATATGAAGATGGTACTAACAGAAACCTTGATTATGATCATTTAAGGGCAAGAAAATAGTGATAGCTCAGGCAATAAGTTTTAACATTCTCCACAGGAAAACAATTTTTGAACCAATATGCAATTTTGTTTTGATACATTAGTAAGAATTAATTAAAAATTGAAAAAAATGTATGTGGCCTCTTCAAATCTAGGGGGTCACCTTATATTAAAATAATGATGATAAATAATAATAATAATAATAATAATAATAATAATAATAATAATAATAATAATAATAATAATAATAATAATAATAATGAAGATGATGATAATATTTTTGTCGAGAGCAAATTGTTGCTACATTCATGAAATGCATTCAACACACAAGATCAGAGCATTGGGCTTGACAAATTGACTATATCCATTCAAGGAAAATTAAGCCAAACCAATGCCAAAGACAGACACTTAAAATATAAATCAACAAGGAATGGGAGAGACGAATGATGAAAGAAGAAGAAAATCAGCAACTCCTTGACAGTGAGGAAATCCTCCAAGTGCAAAAACAATACTGAAAGTATCCATGGGATAACCTACCTGAGTAGGGGGGTTCCCGTTGACTACATGGTGCTGAGCGAAGGGAGGAGGTCCCCTGTACTCTGACACCTCAGGCCCTGGCTGGTTGACAGGGGAGCGCAAGGGCTCATGGCCCGGTCCCCATTCATTTGAGGGGCCATGTACAGCTTTCATCTGGAACACACAAAACCAGAAATAAACAAAACATTCTCAGCTCATAATGAGTGTTATTATTTACACAATTGGCCTGGTCTTGGACAGTCTTTGCAATTAATTTAAAACTATATTTTTCAAAATCTCTATTTATACATGCTGTCACCAGTTTCCATAAATATTGGAAGGGCTTGACTTTGGATAGTTCTATATCACATCAAGTTCATGCTGAGAAATAAAGAAATAAATATTTTAAATTCATCATCCCTCACCACAGAGTAAATAAATGTTTTGGTAGTACAGCATCATTTGTTTCTTTAGCATAACAATACTTGCTTGGAATGTAATAACTTGTATAGGATGTATGTTATTAGTATTATCTTCATTTTGATGAAAGTGTGAGAAAAGACTATTTAGAGCCAAGCCTTTCACATTACAAATGTGTGATAAAAGTAGAACACAAACTTGAATGTGAAGTACAAATGAGACAAGACCAGATACAGTGACAAAACAATCCATTAATTATAAAATATATTTCAATAGGAACAGAGAGCATTGGCAGTTGTTAAAGAAAGAATTTAAAAAAAATGTCCTATATGCATTATTTATAGTCGTCAGATCAAAAAACATGCAGGTCATATTATATAGCACAATTGCAACAAAATACCATCAAATTTAACTTTCTCTCCAATATATAACAAATTGTCTCATTATATAGTAACACACCTATGGGGCAATTAAAAATATCCTCACAAAATTTTGCTTCTAATAAACCCCTGAAACCTTTGTAACAATTGGTAGCAAACCCCATCCCCTGAGAACATTTTGTTTCATCCCCCCTTTCCTAAACGAAATAAAAGTAACTTCAATAAAAATTGGATAAAACTTAAATAGAATTTTTCAAAACTGAAAAAACACAATTCTGATTAAGTTTACAACTCATTTACAGATTTATTAAACTAGCTCAACTTGGCTTCTGTGGCAGGTATTTTGATTTTAACAATTTTAATTTTTGTTCAGAAAGTTCATTAAAAAAATAAATTTTAAGCATAATACAAAGGCCTGCCTTGCCATTAGAAACAAAAAGTTACATGAAAAAGTATTGATTATAATCCTTTTGTTTCATTACAAAATTGGGTATTATTATTGGCAATCTGAAGAAGCAATTTCTAACAATTAATTTTACATTGGAAAGACATAAATAAAGATAAAAAAAGCTCTAACTGATTTGTCTTGTTGACAGAATTTGAACAAGGCTTTGATCATGTCTGTATTTGGCTTAAAACCTCAAAAAACTAGTTTTGTGCTCTTAAAACACCCAGAAATATTTCATCAACAATCCTCTTACTTATTCTTGTCAGTCCTACTTACAGAGTACAGACAAGAATATGGAAAATAAATTGTCTGCTCCCTACCATAGACACACATTGAATGACACTACACTAGCCCTGAATTGTGGCTGGAAGAGGTCTAACTTTAAGTAATAGAAGACACACTCAAGTCACCCAATTACTATATCACTGCCTTAGAATATCAAGGTTCTATCTGACCTCAAGACACTTTTATAGGTCAGCAGTTTTTGCAAAATTTGGAGGTGACTAACAAAGAAATGCAAAATGGTTCATTTTATTCATGTACAGTAAAATTTGCTCAATGCAGAATAGCTATAAAACAGAAATATGTCTAATGTGAACATAAATCTTGGTCCTGCCAAACATACATTCTTCAGTAGTACATTGCGTAAGGTGGAATCTTATCTAATACAGAAAATATACTGGTCCCTTGAGCAAGTTTTACTGTACATTTTTTAAATTCTGATTTTAAAACTGTTTTACTACATTATTCACCTGACAGAAGAAAGCTGAAACATGTAAAACAAAATTTTCACCAAAAATGACAGGTATAACCCTGTTATTTTGAAGTTGCGATATGTAGGATTATTACATATTCGGAAACTTTTGCATGAGGGAGATGAAAGTGTAACCTACATAGCCTGGGTCTCGGTGGTCCCGTCTCCCACCAGCAGCGTACTGCGCCGGAGGACCTGGCAGGACCTCTCCCTCTGGGACGGACGGAGGGACATTGGCATTGGAGCGGTAGTCCCTCCGCAACCGAGGTGGGCTGGAGGAACGAAGCGAATTGGAGCGTGCAACATTGGAGGTCTTGGGGATACCGTTGAGCCTAGGGTCACCTCGCACAATGGTCTGAAAGGAAAAAAACACAACCGATTTAAATAGCAGTAACACAAGAAGGCTGGAACATGCAAGTTGTTATACCAAACTACTTTATTGATTCATTGTTAGTGATTCTGGGTGTGTCAACTACTGTCGTTAGTCCCGTAAGTGTAGAGCATGTTTTTTGCATTGGGAGGTAGTGGTGATCTTTCCCCCGCTGGATGGTAAGATTCAGCACCGATCTACTGTCGGCTAGCAAGGTTTCCCTCAACAGGTATCTCCGAACAGTGGGGCATCACCCAGTCGGGACAAGCCATAAGCTCACATCCGGTGTTCTGGCATGTATGGAAGTGTTATTCATGTCAGGGTAAGTGTGTGTGTAAGGGGTGAGGATAGGACAAGGATGAGGAAGGAAAGATTGTGTGCGGTCCGTGTCCTGTTTGCTAGGGTACTGCTCTGGCATTCGCCTGGTGCTGATTGGAGGAACCATGCAAAACTACAGATCAGAGCAGCCGGATGCTAGAATTCTCCTCCAGACAACGACTTAATTCGCCCTAGCTGACAAGCTAGTGTTGAAAATCCTGCCAACGTCAGGACTCAAACCTAGGACCTCCCGGTCTGAAACATGCAAGTTCTTATACCAAACTACTACTTTATTTATTCAGATAAGTTTTATATCATCCACTCCAATAAATAAAAAAAAGGCACATTTCCTACACAGTTAAACCAGATTCGGTTTTGGACAGATTTCTAACATTATAAATTTCTTATATTAACACTACCATATTATATAATTTTAAAAATGGTAAAATATGGATATAAGTCACTCTGTCTCCTGAATACTGGAATACTTTGTAACAATAACTTTAAAATCACAACGATATATTCAAAATGAACTTACACATTTCAATATATTTAAAATGCATGCCACTAACTCAATTCCCAGTTGATTAATTTGTATTAAAATTAATTACTTTTTCACCTTAGTTCAAAAACATATTCAAAATTACTTTCCAAGTCAAAGATTTAAATATTCCTTAGAAAAAAGAAATTACCTGTGGGTCAAATGGACCATTTTTCTAGTAAAATGTTATGAACGAGGGGTTTAAAATGCATATGTATGTCATGTCAATGTATGTCCTCCCTTCAGACAAACTTAAGTCAGACTCCTTCCCAGGCGACGAAATGTATCAGTAATGCATTGCATTGAATTGCTGTTGCTTGAACTAATATCCCCACTCTACTGACATTTCTCCAAGCCATCGATCAAGAAAAGTTGCCTGTCTTATTATCATATTGTACTGATATCATGAAGTTTGTTAACAAACAATTCTCCAATTATTATTAGAAAATGATTGATCAAACAACTAGAATATCTCAATTTTCTTCTAAAATCCATATTGTATTTTGTTGAACTTCATGGAATCACCACCCATCAATCTTTATTTATAATTTATGAATTTTTTAAAATGGACCCCTTATTATTCAAATAATTTCACATCTGCTTGTACAAATGTACACAATAGTTTGGAGAAATTCTTATGTATATGTACCTGTACCCCTTCAAGAAAATATATGACTGATTGTTCACAAAGTTTGTTATTACTAATCTATTAAGGAGTGACAGCAACACATCTGGATTGAATATTATTGTGCTATTTTAATAAAACAATACCACAAATCAAAGAAAAGAGAAACAAATGTCAATGATTCAGTTTCCATGGCAACTATAGACCAAACTATTACATGTCAATAACTTTTCTTCAATAACACATCTGAAGTCTGTTTACAATGGTCACACAGATTTGAAAATGTTAAAAGACATTCTGATATGTTTATATTGTGTTCTTCAAAACAAATGATTCTTTACAAGGCACAAATTCAATAGTTTTCAAAAATAGTGTACAACATATATACAAGCTTTACCTTGAGATCCAATATCTCTGTAGGTGTGATTTCAGAAGGATCAACAAGAGGGAGCGGTCTGTTGGTGCTCTTGAGTATCTGGTTGTTTCCTACAATGCTTGCCCATTGAAGAGGTAGACCAACAAAACGGCCTTCTCGCTTGTCAAACCCAGTGTGCACACGATGTTCAAAGTTTGTGGGAGGCGATATAATAGGTTTCTTCTTCTTTTTAGAGAACATGTTTCTCCGTTCCTGAAATGAAATACAAAAAAAATTAAAATATTTAATAACATTCACTTAATTCCTCTAACCTACAACAAACTTCATTTCACTAAAAATGTCAAAAGAAGTAAGGTCTCTTCAAATCCCTGACTTCTCTTGAATATTAAACACATTCTCGGTATTACTTGTGAGCAATTACTTTTCATTCCACACTAATTATGTGATATTTATGTTTTATGATAGGCTCCAAACATACCCCTACAGGTGAACACCTATGATCAGCTGAACTCGAATACCCTTCGCCTAATCTATGTTAAACTAATTACATGAGATTCAAATATGATTAGTACGAGTACTCACGTTTTATGATAAAATCCAGAAAAGTGGCAATTAAATAAAAATGCTGAACAGACGCGACACAAAACCACAACCAGCCATGATGCTTGCTCAGTGTACGCAATGCCACCTGGCGGCGACCACCGGCAGTGCCGAAAGAATTCCGGATGGCTGGTGACGTCAAAAGAGGTGTTGTCCGGAGGTGTTCTTGTTGGATACCCACACATACACACACTCACTCACCACTCACATGCCTGGCATCGGAGATACGCCACGTTCCGCTGACATTGGCCATAGTACCCTTCACCACATGGGAGCATGAGATTCCATGAAGAACGCGAGATACAACGCAGGTGAAGTTTTGACAGCGTGGGAACAGAGCTATTATCGCCGTCCCCGCCCATGGGAAGTGACAGTTGTGCTATTTACACACAGAAATCTTGTCAGCAGCAGCTAAGTAGCCACAGCAGCCGCACTTCAATCCACATTCGAGAAATGTTTGTGATCCACATGTGCCGGTTTATAAACATCCTGTTAAAGCCGGTGCTAGTCCAACAAAAGATCTCATAAGTTTGGAAAAATGACCCTTTATTTGCTTTTTGTGGTCGGTAAATAACAGGTAAACTGTTTATAAAGAATCAGAGTAAGATTATCTTATTTCACAAAAATGTCCTAAAGTGTATAATTTGGACCCAAAGTTTTACACACGTCATCACAAAAAAGCTTGTGGAGCCATTGGTGGATTTAGGCATTGGCACTGGCCCCTCGGTGGCAAACTTTCTTTAATCAAAAAATTATTTTATTCGAAAAATTATTTATTGACAGGAATTACAATTGCCCGTGTTTATTCAACAATGGCACTTGCGCTCGGACAGCTGGCCAGCAAAGAACGATATCGTGGATTTTTTTAAA
The DNA here is from genome assembly GCA_011170035.1 of Teleogryllus occipitalis. Classification (NCBI taxonomy): domain Eukaryota; kingdom Metazoa; phylum Arthropoda; class Insecta; order Orthoptera; family Gryllidae; genus Teleogryllus; species Teleogryllus occipitalis. The sequence continues at coordinate 117,503 of BLKR01000048.1, read as the reverse complement.
CAAAATTACGTAAAATCATTTTTTTAATACTATAGCTTTCAGCATGTCAAAACACATTTTTTGTTACATAAACATGTTTATTAAATTACCGTAAGGATATTATATTATTATTAATTGAATAATTGCTTTAGAAATTATTGAAACTTTATTTCTTGATTGAAAGTTAAAGAAAAAGAACTAGTGGGGCTAAAGCAGCATAAACTTTCTCGCTCTTAGTAACGGTAACGTAACTGCAATTTTGTTTGAATTCAATACGTTTCAGTCTTCATTTTTTGTAAAATTCGTTACAAATCGTAGAACGTTTGGTGCGAAAATAAATATTTTCAAGCAAATAACACAAATTCGACAATTAAAACAGTTTCATACAGCTAAATCGTGTCCCAATATTGAGACGGAATTTACAGAAGTAAATAAAACCTACTTATCTTATCTTGACGCTGTTCAATAATGAACTTTTCAAATATCCATCGTTGCACTGTTGCCCACGGCAGCGTAAGGTGAAAATATAAAATTAATGTAAATAAAAGTTCATATATATTTCTGATACTCAATTATATCAATTTTTCTTTCATGTTACAATTAAATAGAATTTTTAAGAGAGGAAACCTAATTGAGCTAACTTCAATTAAGGTTTATTTATTTATTTATTTATTTTACGTCAAAAAACAGTTAAAAACTGCGTATGACGTGCTATGGGGAAAAGTGAATTGTGTGCACATTTTCAAAATTCTGTGATCCCTACACTAAGTCATATACTACTTAAATTTTGAAAGGGAGAAAAAAAAACTCCCATGAAATAAAATCTATTTTCAAGAATAAATAAGCAATAAATTTTGAATTTTGAAAGGGAGAAAAAACAAACAAAAAAACTCCCATTAATAAAATATATTTTCAAGGATAAATAAGCAATAAATTTTGGCTCTTATTACTTCCTGCCGCGACAACATGGAAACGATAATTTGAATAATTGTATTTCCCACTGAATTCTAGAAGACGTGCACAGAAAATGAAGTTACATTTATGTCCAGAAGCAAAACAAGGGGCCATCTCAGCATTTGCTCAATGGATCAGGGAAACTGGACGAAAAACCTGATCGAGATGGGGGTCATTGACCCGGAAGCTATGTTACAATAGTTGTTACAGGTTGTTTATACTCATTTATACAGTCCAAATGGTAATTAATGCATTATGTACCATTGTTAAAATTAATGTTACTTTTCTTGTGATGCTCAGTATAGTCTCTAATTGTATAGAAACAGTTATGCAGCAGAAACGATTTCACTCGGGATTTAAACTTTTCTGTTGAATTTAATCGTTTAATGTCATCTGGCAAAGTGTTGTAAAATAATGTACATGTATTGTATGTGAATTTTTTGTAATGAGCTGTTGATACTGTCGCCTGATGAATATGATTTCTACGTCGAGTGTTATAGTAATAGACTTCGGCATTTTTTGAAAATATATTCCCGCCCTTAAGCAAGTCATTTTTTACAAAAACCACTGATTCGTAAATAAAAAGACACGGTAATGGTAGAATTCCTAGATTAATGAAGAGAGGCTTACATGAATCACGTGGGTGGGATTTGGTTATTATTCGTACAATTCGTTTTTGTAATCTAAAAGTCTGGGAGCTATAAGATGTATTTCCCCAGAATATTATGCCATATCTCAGGCGGGAATGAACATTCGCGAAGTATACACAACGAGCAGTATGAAGGCTGACTGAATTTGCAAGAATTCTGAACGCGTAGCATAATGAACTTAATTTTGTGTTCAATTCATTTAAATGGACGTTCCATTTAAGGTTTGACTGAATTGAGAGACCTAAAAATTTTGTTGCCTTAACATCAGTCAATGGTACATTGTTCATTTACATTGTTCATTTGCGGATTGTTTGAAAGAAAATACACCAATACATTAAGAAAACAAATAAATTCCTTGCTACATGGGCAAAAAATATGGAAAAATCAAATAGGTTTTAAATACTTTCTAAAAGATTAATTTTGAAACATATATCAAAAACTCGAATGTAAGAAACGAACAAAGAAACATGAAATAATTTACAAATTCTGATTTATATAGCACCCAAATACCTCCAAGCATTCCTCAAATTATGGTCATGAAATCCTGGAAATTCGAAGAGAGCGACTATGTTGGCCGCCAAAGTACACAAAAATACTTATATTTTTGAAAAATTCAACATGGCAACAATTCAAAATTAGAATTGAGACGATCATGAGACCTACACCATTTTCTTAAGCGTCTTATATGCTCTCCAAAATCAAAATTGAATAAAAAAATGATGCCGCTTTTGAATAAAAATTGTTTAAACAAAATTAAAAATTACCTTTATTTCATTTTCAAAAGTACTAAAATTTTCGAAAAATTGTACATGACCTTATTTCAAAATCTGTCTGTAAGGAACAGATTTCTTTAAGGGAAAGTATCTTTATCTTTAATATTTTAGTTGAAAGAAGGCGCCGAAAAAAATGAATTTTTGCAATTTTCGAAAAATCAGGGTTTTCAACGAACTTGAGTCCTGTATCACTCTCTTAAACGTCCTTCACACTATCCAATAGCAACATTTAATCAAAATATTTGCTTTTTTTTTATTTTGAAAGTGTCCCAGGGGATTCATGTAAAGAACCCCCAAAATTAAAACATTCGTTTCAAATTCAAATGGCCACGACATCAGCCAGATCGATTGGGGAATATCAATTCTGGAAAAAATCTGCCGACCGGTTTAGCTGCTAGCGCTGTTCACAGACAGGCGGACGGGTAAACGGACAGCCGTTTGCCGTCAATCGAATTTTTGGTATCAAGGATTCGAGGAAACCTCGTCCTAAATAGCAATTTTCATTGAAAAATTTGGAGCCGTTTTTAAGGAAATGGCGTTAAGCGATACTGTAAATGCGAAATTTGAAGCTCTTTTTCACAGGAATCTATTGAGTTTTCGAAAAACGTCATTTGAAGTCATTTAAACACTTTCACTTACAAATGCATGAACGTATACAAATCGATGGAAATATGCATATTAACGGTGTGAGAGATATTTTAAAAAATTACATTTTTGTTATTTGTGAAAATACAAAAGAATTCACCAAAATCACCTTTACTGCACATTAGACAGTGCACTTAGCACTATCCGTTGGAAAAGTTGAAGAAAAAAATTGGAACATTTTTGAGAAAATGGCATTTGAGTTTTCTCAAAATGAGGGAATTTGAGTTCATTTTCACAGAAGACTAAGGTTCTCCAAAAATTTTATATGACATTATTTAAAGCAAATGTATTCATAAATATCATTATTTAAAAAATTGTCAGTAAATATTATAATGTAATGTATGTAAATATTAATGACGTGAGTGACGAGGCAAAGAAATTATATTTTTGTAATTTTTTAAAAAACAAAAGAATGGACCACAATGGCGTTTATTTCATTTTAAACAGTACATTTAGCACTATTCTTACCAAAAATTTAAATAAAAAATTTGAGCCGTTTTTGAGAAAATATTGAGAGTAGAGAAAGTTACTGAAGTATTGAGTATAGAGAAAGTTATGCAATGCTACGCGAATAAACGGCCGATTTTCGCCACAAAATAATTCATTGCCGGGCCCTGATAACGAAAAAGTAGATAAATTCAGTTGCTAAATTAAGAATAAAAATTCTCTAATACGTGGTGTAGCCAGAATTCCTGTTTTGTGGAACCTTGATGTCGAAAAACCAATTGAAAGCAAAACGTCCGTCCGTCCGTCTGTCCGTCTGGTGTATATGAACAAACCTAGCGCCTAAACCAAGCGTAGGATTTTTTTCCATATTGAAGGAACCCCTGTGTGTTTTGCGTTTTTGCGAATTTGAAAAACTTTCATTAATTTTTGGGGGGACATTTTATGAATGAAGCCCAAGGGTCATTTTTAACATTTTCTCAAAAATGGCTCCACATTTTTCTTTAAACAATTGTGGGAATATAGTAAAATACACTTATATGTGACATAACTCCGATTTTCAGAATTGACTCTGAATTTTCGGAAATTGTAAAAGAATACTTTTTTTCAGCAGCTTCTTACAACTACAATATTGGAGATAGAGACTTTTCCTTCAAATGAAATTTGTTGCCCATTAATAGTTCTATCATTAAGGTCATGTAGATTTTTTGTAAATTTCAGTAGTTTTTGTGCAATAGTGCGTACAATTTTTGCAATTTTAAAAAATTATAAAAACAAGATTTTCTCAAAAATGTCTCAAACTTTTTTCTTTAAAATTTTGGTAGGAATAGTGTCAAATGTACCCTATATGGTGACATAAACGCCATACTGCTCTATTCTTCTTTTTTCAAAAATTACCAAAATGAATTTTTTTGACTTGTCTCTCATGTCGGTAATATTTACATTTCAGAAGATTTCTTCACAAAATTATATTTATGACTACATGTGCTTTAAATAATGTCATGTAAAGTTTCTCAAAAACTCAAAAATTTTCTGTTAAAATGAGCTCAAAATTTCGCATTTTCAGAAACTTTAAAACGCCATTTTCTAAAAAATGGCTGAAAATTCTTTCTTCGAACTTTTCCATTGGATAGAGCTAATTACACTGTTTGATATGATGTAAAGTTCATTTTGGTGTATTCCTTTGTTTTTTTTTAAATACACAAATATATTTTTTTAAATTTTTCTCACGCCCTTAATAAACACATTTCCCTCGATTTGTATACATTATTGCATTTGTTAGTAAAAATGCGTCAATGACTTTAAATGAACTTTTTTCGAAAACTCAATAGATTTTTCTGACAAAAACTTTTAAAAATTATGCACTTACAGTAATGCTTAACCACCATTTTCTTAAAATTTTTCAAAGAAAATTTCTATTTAGGACGAGATTTTACTCTTCTTTAATATTATTGAAGTGATTTTTCGGTTTTACTATAAGGAAACCGAAAAGTTGAGAAAATTTAAAAAATCTGTGCTTTGACGACGATAGATGGCAGCTAACAAGACGATGAGGCAAGATCGTAAAGCCAGTCCACACTAATGAAATTAGAAAACTTTACTAGGATAAAGTCTGTGCCATTCTGTAGAGCCACTAGTTCGTTGCTCGGACTCTGTTTTTCTGTCGAACATTTGTAGTTTTTTCACGCATCATTACGTAACTTTCTCTCTTCCGCATAAGCGGGGGCGAGAAAGTAAAATGGATTGAAATTTGTTGTGTAGGTAAAAGTCTTACGTAAATAAAAAAAGTGTCATTGATAAGGGGCTCGTGAAAAATAGTACTCCCCCCCCACATACATTTTTTGGGCTGCGCACGAAATAATCAAAGATTGATGGCGTGTTTTCTGGTGACGCTATCTCTCGCATTATAAGGAATGTAGCTTGATGATCTTACCTATCATGGTATTCTAAACTTTCCCGTGGTGGGGAAGGGGTAGTTAGAGAATGACAGAGGTGAAAGGAGCCGACTTAGTAATAGACTGGTTTTGTTTGTTTTACTTGGATTGATTATTTTGTTTCCGGGCGCGTCAAATACTACGGTCATTAGTCCCGTAGTGCCGTAAATTTTTCTTTCATGCGGGGTGACGGAGATCTTTCCTCCGCTGGACGGCCAAATCCAGCGCCAACTCACGTCGGCTTGCTTTCCCCAACATGGTATCTCCCACCTGTGTGCCACTGCTCTAGCCAGTCAAGCACTAAATTCCGACATACGTGGTAATTTAGAGCATGTAAGTGAAAGTGTGGGGAAATAAGGGATGAAGATAGGACAAGGAATGGGAAGGAAACATCGCGCGCGGTCCGTGACCCGTTCGGTAGGGTTCTACTCCGGCATTCGCCTGCAGTTGATCGGAGAATCCACGGAAAACTACCGATCAGATCCACGGGCAGCTAGAATTCTCATCCAGACTGCAACGTATCTTGTGTCGAAAACTCTGTCCTTGTCGGGGCTAGAACCTTAGAACCTCCCGGTCAGAGGCATTGCAGTGACACCACGTGATGCCCTGAGCCTCTTAAGACAGTCTTTACTCGGAGTATGCAAATCGTGAAGCAGCTTCCTCACTAAATATTTAATACTTTATTTCACCTTTCCAGTTTAAAGTTCAGTCAGGGTCGGATTAACCAGTAGTCACATCATGCACAGTGCCTAAGGCCAACGAACATAAAAGCCCTATGATAGGGCCTCCTGATAATTTTTTTAAAACGTTTATTTTTGGACTAACATTAAATAAATCACATATACACAAAATTATCGATTTTTTAATCTTAAAAAGTGACTTCAATAATTTATACATTACAATATACACAACATTACATTTCAAACCTAGATTTGTAAAAGAGTCCGAAAAAAACAAAAAATAAAAAGAGGAGAAATTTTTCAGTCAGATAAGACGACGAAAATTTCGAATGAATTGTTTTATCTGTATTCATCTGAATAAACTTTTTTAATTAAAAAATTGTGTAATAATTACAGTTTAATACGATCCTATATTTTTTTTGAGGTCTGCGAAAAAAATTGGTCCTAGGACCTTCGTCAAGGTTACTCAGAACCTGAGTTCAGTCAGCTTATGATTCGATCCAGCTTATGATTGTGGTAAACCGCAGAACCACTGGCAGCAAACAATGTACATCACAACGAAAGAAATACTGGGGATGGGTAGCTTACTATTTGCCAAGTGCTAATCATTTACTGCATGTCAGTTTTCTCAAAAACTTTTTTATTAAACTTTGTCCTGGGTTAGTGAAAAAACGCAAGCCTAATTTTAGTTGAAATATATGATTTTGTATTGCAAAAGTTCAAATTTTGTTTCGGCATCTTCCTAATCTACAATACTGAAGACAGAGATGTTTTACCATCATGGAATCTATCTTTAGAAACAGATCTTGAAATAAGACCCTGTACAAATTTTCGAAAATTGAATAGTTTTCTAGTAATTTTACGTGAAGTTTAGGTAATTTTTAAACAATTATTTTCGCTTTCTCCTTCGTCTTTGATGACTTTGACTTCGCCTTCATCTGCGCCCTCATTTTCGATGTCTCCGTTTTCACCATCGTCTTCCGTGTCTTCACCTTTGTCGTCTATGTCTTCATCTTCGTCTTTGTCTTCGTCTTTGATGCCTCCATCTTCGTCTTCGCTTTTGTCTTCGTTTTTGATGACTCCGTCCTCGCCATCGCCTTTGTCTTCGATGTTCCATCTTCGTCTTCTATTACTCTTCGTGTTAGTTTTCATCTTCTTCGCTTTTGTCTTTGATGTCTGCGTCTTCGTCTGATATGTCTCCGACTTCGTATTCGCATGCTCCTTCTGTCTTCATCTCCGCTTTGTCCTTCGACTTCGATGTTTTCGTCTTTGCCTCTGTCTTTGTCTTCCAAGTCTTCGATGACTGTTTTCGTCCCCGACTTCGCTCTCACCTTCACCTTCGTCTTCGTCTTCGATGCCTTCGTCTTCATCCTGGTCTTTTCCTTCTTGTTCTTCGCTCTTTCGTCTTGTTCTTCGAAGTCTTCACCTTCGTTTTCATCTTCTTCGCCTTCATACAAACTTTAGGCATAGAGGCATATTGCTATTGCCTATTAACGAAAAGAAGAGATGTGTTGGTTCATTATGTTTTAAAGACAGTCTTCATCCATGTGTTGTCATTTCCAAATATGCAGCGTAACCTGAAATATTGCCGGGAAAGCAAAACAGATATCCTTCCAATCACGCCCGCATTACAATCTACATTTACTATAAAGGCGCGATTTTTTATAATAGTATGGATCTCTTTCAGATTTTACATTTCGGAAATTTCGAATATGCCTTTGATGTTTTTTTTTTTTTTTTAGCAATGGACCGCATCAGTAGTATGAACGGCTCTTTATTCCATATGCCCCGCACATGACATAATATTATATCTACATTATTATATATCTATAATATATCAATATCATGTCTATCATGTATTATGTCTTATTATGTCCGCCGGCGTCGGGGAGAATCACGGTTCCTGTCGAAAACGAATCAGGTGAGGCCAAAATAACAATGATGTATGTATAAAACACGGTGTAAGATATACATCTTACACCATGGTAAAACACATAGGGGTGAGTGTATACACATTGCGAAATACAGAACCAGCAAAATTTAAAACATTTACTGACATTTGATAACAGTTGAATTCATATGGTTGTGTTTGAAATAAATACAGTTATGGAAGTCAACGTTCCTTTGTTACAAGTTAGTTTTGCAATATCCACCGTCGTTCACAGCAGGAATTTATAAACTGTAATGAAGAAATTTAAGGAATTGATGAAAAAGACGTTGGGTGTTCGATTATTTTGTCAGAGTGTGCCTGAAGATATTTGCCTAATACGGAATATAGGTATTTTGGCTCGTGTTGGTGCAGGAAAATTAACCACTACAGAAAGCATGTTGTATTCTGCAGAGAAACATCGCAGCAATGCAGACACTAATCATAACCAGAAGAAAGAGAGAGAATCTTTGGTTTCGTCAACTCCAGTGTCATTTTATTGGAAAAAGTACTTGTTTAATTTCATTGATACCCCATGTCATATGGATCCAACTACCGAAGTCGAAAGATGTCTAAATGTTCTTGATGGTGCTGTTATCATATTAGATGGATCGGCCGGAGTTGACGCACGAACTGTAACAATTTGGCGACAGGCAGATCGTCACAACTTGCCTCGCCTGATATATGTAAATAAATTGGATTGCCCCGGTGCTTCTATAGACAAATGCCTTGACGCTTTGTATAAAAAGCTGAACGTTCATCCTCTTCTTCTCCATTCACCTATTTATGGCGACAACAATCAATTGCATGGAGTCATTGATTTGATTACTATGACTTACAACAAATGGCAGAAAGATGATCGTTATGTTTTTGAGTCCAAGCTTTTAAATCTTAAAGAACACTTCCATCTTTGGGAAAAAGCAATCAAGCAGAGACATTCACTTGTAAAAAAGCTAGTTGAAAATGATCAAGACATGGCTCAAACCATTAAAAAGTCTGAGCCACTGGACGTGCCGACACATGTTGTCTTGGAGTCAGTAAGAAATATTACCATGAAGCAGAAGGCTGTACCTGTCGTGTGTGGGAGTTCATCCAAAAACATTGGGGTGCATTTTCTAATGGATGCCATTGTTAATTTTCTTCCCTGTCCAGTCGAAAGGAACAATTTACTTTTGCACTGTTTTAAAGATGCACTGTGTGCCAGGGCATTCAAAGTCATTCATGACAAACAAAAGGAACCTGTTACCTTTTTCCGAATATATTCAGGATCACTTGTGAAGGGTCAAAATATATACAATATACAACAAGCAAAGACAGAACAAGTGACAAGACTGATGCTCCCATATGCAGATGAAATAATTGATGTGCCTAGTGTTCCCCGTGGTAAATTAGCAGCTATCGCAGGTCTTAAGAACACGGTCACTGGTGACTTCATAACATTAAATGCAAGTGTAGCATCGGCTGCTAAGAAAGTTCTGTCAAAATATGAAGCTGAATCTCCTCAGACAGACTTCAGTCAACCTCCTAAACCTCCAGTCCCAGTATTCTATTCTTCTATTGGGGTATCTTCAAAGGAGTGTCAAATATCGTTAGAATTAGCTCTCCAACATCTCCAAAGGGAAGATCCTAGTTTGGTTGTGACTAAAGATGAGATGACTGGACAAACATTTTTAGGAGGCATGGGGGAACTACATTTAAGTGCAGTTAAAACAAAAATAATTTCGGATTACAAAATAAACGTGTCATTAGGGCCTCTGCGAATAGCTTATCACGAGATTCCACAGAAGGTTAATATAAAGAATAGTCACATGTTAGAATACAAAACCGACAATTCACAACAAAATGTTTCACTTATCATGACATTGTTGGCTCAATCGAAGGAACAAAAGGACACTGTTTTGCTTGACAAAAGTCCTGACAGTGCCCCAAATATTGCTAATTTAAATTCTCGATATTTGTTGGCAATAATTCAAGGTGTCAATAGAGCTTTATTGCATGGTCCTAAAGTGAGATGCCCTGTCGTCAGCACGTGTGTCATGCTGCATTGGTGCGAAACCAGCAAAGGCACTACAGAACAGATAGTGAGTACCGCAGCTTCCCAATGCGTACAAAAGTTGCTGAAGGCAGTGGGTACTCGATTATTGGAACCTATAATGACAGTGGAAGTACTCTGTAGCCACAACACATCTTCAGCAGTTGTGCCCGATATATTACATCGAAGAGGGCACATTGTCAAAGTGACACAACGAGGACAACAAATGGTAATTGATGCGAAAGTACCCTTGTCTGAGTTGTCAAACTACGCAATTGATTTGCAAAAACTTTCTAAATCAACTGGATCCTTTACAATGATATTGGATTCTTATAAGGCTATGTCACCATCTGAAGAAACAAAGGCAGTAAAAAAAGTTACAGGGCTCAATTCACAATAGGGTAAGTGTAATTATAAGTTCGAAATTTAAGATATGTTCTCATTTAATCCAAATCTAAATAACAATGTTTAACTACATACTTTTTGGAAAATTCATCTTGAGGTATGTAATTCTCTACGATGAAAGAAGTTGTTTTATATTTTAAAAAAAGTTGATAGAGCTAGTTTTAAAATTTATTTCAAATATAGTTCTTATAACTTCTTTTGAATATTTTCCACTATGAACAAAATAATTTCTTATTGTTCTAACAATTCTATTTTCGTCCCTCTTTGAAAAGAAAACCTAGAAGAAGCTGAGCATTATTTTTTAATGGTGTTCTCATAAATAGTGAATAAATGATACAGGTACTTAATGATAACTTCAATGGATACAGCTTCGGGAATATGTTTACCTTTGTCTAGGAATAGTTAAGAATGCACGTGAATATTCTAATGAAAAGAAGAACAAAGAATTTAAAGAATTCATACTAGATACAATATTGAAATGGTTCTCAATTGTTTGATATTCAAACGTAGAATGTTATTTTGTCGTGAAATGGGCTTGATAGACAAAATATTACCTATATGAGTTGTGACCACAAATCTGGAAAAGTCATGAGAATTGGGTGTTTTGTGGGAAAAGGCATGGAATGATCAGTGTTATTTTTGTGTTGCATGTTGAGGGTAAATCTATATATTTGTAGTTGTATTTAGCATCGCGACAACAGAGGTAGAGAAGGTAGGATTCTTTTGTGCTCTTACGCACTCAGGGATCACTTTCTCTCATGAACTTTGAACGGTGTATACTATGACAGAATATCACTTCAGTTCTTACCACTATTTAACATATTATTTCAGAGTCCCCTTAAAAATACGTGAATTTTTTTAATAAGATCATGTAATTAAGGAACGAAATGAGGGAAACATCAATTTCTTCAGTAGCGGCGAGAGCAACGCACAGCAGAGCGCACCTGTGATTGGGAGATTGCGGGTTCGATCTCTGTAGGGTTTCAAAAACCTGCTTCATCCAGATTGCTTCTTCACGATTCTATTAGTTACCGACAGCCGCGCGTTTACAAATTCACGGTTGGAATAAAATTTAGTAGAAACCTCTCCAAAATTCAAGTGAGTTTATTTGTAAAAAGACGAATTAAAAAAGTAACAATTATTTTAAAACATAAAAGATAGTTGTTAAAGTTCTCAAACTACAGCAAATCACGACTATTCGGAGTCACTTCTCCCTATCTTCATGTCCCTGAAATAGCAGTAAAATTAGAATGAAATGGCAAGGGGCGGAAAATGTAATTAGTTTTGTACTAAAAGCATGCGCATATGTCACCTCGTTTGATGTGCTTTCTAATTGTCGTTTCCGTATAAAAAGATGTGTCGCGTGCTAATCTGCGTTCGTAGGTCGGCGGCCTGGTCAAAAGTGAACCTTACTCATAATGGATGCCAACCGGAGTAATGGCAATGAAGGGAGTGAGGAGAGAGGATGGGTCACGAAAAATGTTAGGGGAAGGGGAACGGCTGAAGGGGAAGCCGAGTAATTAGAGATTAACACACTCAATCCCTTTCATCAGGGAAAATAAATTATCGTATATATTAGTGGACTTGAAAACTTCATGACTGTCGGTAACTAATTTATCAATTTATTTCATAATTAATAATAAGAATTTACTAATTAATATTACTAATTATGAAGAAGTAGCCTGGATTGATGTCACGGTAAAATATCTCATTAAACTTTGGTTAATGTGTTCAACATCAGTGTGTTTTCGGCGTCTGTTGAAGTCGAATGAGCAGGCTCGCTGCTTCAATCGGTGGAGTACCAGAGGTTTCCCCGATAATTTCCAAGCGAATGTGGGAGCGGCGCCCTATTCAACTGGCCAAGGACCGCGCGCCATCTTTGTTTCCATTTCATTCCCCTCCCCGGCCAATCATGTCAATAGCGGTTGAAGCTCACTAAAAGCTCAATTAAGACCACCGGGAGAGGTGGTTCGGGGCATCAACTAATGCCATTGCTGCGCGTCTGACCGGGAGGTCCTAGGTTCGAGTCCCAGCGGTGGCAGGATTTTCGACACTAACTACAAAGCCAAGTCGAATTCAGGCACTGTCTGGAGGATAATTCTAGCGGCCGGCTGCTTTGATCGGTAGTTTTCATTGGTTTCACCGATCAATACCAGGCGAATGCCGGAGCAGTACCCAGGCAAAGTAAGCAGCAAACGGGCCACGGGCCACAGACGACCTTGCCTTCCTCTTCCTTGTCCTATTCTCACCGCTTACGTACATTGACTTAAACTTGCATGCACTATACTACCGCACTTGTCGGGAACTTAGAGCCTGTCCCGTCCTGGGCGGTTCCCCGCAGGTGGGAGAGTCCTGGTTAGGGGGAAACCCCACTAGCCGACAGGTATGTCGGCGCCCTATCACATCAACCAGCAGGATGAAGATCACCGACACCTCCCGAGAGAAAAACATGCACTAAACTAACGGGACTAACGATCTTAGCTGTTGTCGCGCACGGAATCACTAACAATCAATCAATCAATCTCAATCAAATGCAATTTCTTCAAGGAACTCATGGAAGAAAACCAAGTTTCGTAAGACGTCCAAACGGTGTTGCGATGTAACATCGATGGTGGGCGGCGAGGCAATGACTGGATACTAACATAGTGTTTTAAAGTAAATGTCGCGAACACGTAAGGCACGTAGAGGGGATGAAGATGATCACCATATGCCAATGAACGAGTGATGCATTCAACGAAGTTACACCTACGCCGTTTTTGGCATCTTATCCGGTATTGGTTGACAACTCATTCTGCAGTTGTTGCTTGATTAATGATCCCGGGCGCGTCAACTACTGAGGACATTACTCCCCTAAGTGTAGTGCATTTTTTATCGCGCGAGGTGGCGGTGGTCTTTCCCCGCTGAATTGTGAGATCCGGGGCCGACCTACGTCGGCTTGCAGGGACTCTCCCCAACCAGGTATCTCCCACCAGCCAGGCACCGCCCCCAGCCGGGACAAGCTCTACGCTCCCGACGTGTGTGGTAGTGCAGTGCATGTGAGCGTGTGTGTGTAAATAAGGGGCGAGGATAGGAATAGGAAGACGAAGGAAAAATCGCGGGCGATCCGTGGCCCATTTGTTAAGGTTCTGCTTCGGCATTCGCCTGGACTTGATAGGAGAAGCCCCCGGAAAACTACCGATCAACCGGTGATTAGAATTCTCCTCCTGATGGTGGCTGAATGTGACCTATCTATATAGGAAGTGTCGAAAATGCTGCCATCGTCGGGAGTGGAACCCTAGGACTTGCCGGTCAGAGGACGTGCATTGACATCAATTGATCTCCTGAGCCACTTCTGCCGGTTTGCTAAGGCCGAGCTCTCGGACGACCGGGACGAGGATCTTGCTCTCATCCTGGGGCAGTTATTCAATGAAGTCAAGCCGGGGATGGGAGGCAAGGCCTCACCTTGCGTCTACCCAACTTTCGCAACTACATTGCTTTCACAAAGTTGTTGGAGAAGTGCGAACATTTCACAAGTTCTTAATAATTTCCACATCCTCGTACAGGTGTCGCAAAATCATTGTTACAAACCTCTAAGGCATGAAGGGGATTCGAAGATGAGGCAAGGCATAAGGCAAGAAAGTCGATCTTTTCATGACGAATTCACCCGGCGAGGTCGGTAGACCGAGGCGGGGAATCCTATCGAGTCATGAAAAGGGACTTTTGCCATGTGATGTAGAATATTTTATTCGAGACCCTTTTTAAGCATGTTTTCTTTAATTAAATATCACTGACTGACATGCAGTGTGGTTATCACTCGATCATTAGTTCAGTTAACACGGCCACATACTTGTTGATCGTCGTTCTTGTGTTTTCTTTCATGGTAACGAGAATGTCAGGTTGTATCGATGCAGTGGATCTTGAAATGAAACATAATTTGGAAATAACTCCGCGCGATATATTAGAAAAAGCAAGAGTCTTTACTATTGACACGTTTCCGTTAAAATAAAAAGATAGATATGTGAAAGAATATAGGAAAAATTGTGAAAGGTGAGATGCGAGAGAAGTAAGAAGTGTCACAAAAAACGTGCTTCTCCAATTCTTTTCAGAAATGAGGGGAAAGTACCGTTAAACACCTCTTAAATAGATTGTTTAATTACAATTAGTTCCGAATAACATATCAATTGATAAGTGCATGTTTTGAATTACTGAAAGGTAAATCAATATATTTTGGCATGGAACCTTTGCTTTGTAGCTTGCTGATAGTAGTTTGTTTCTTAGCTATATGAAGACGTGGCTTATGCCACAAGTAAAAGCGCTGTATGCGCTGATGAACGACATCTATTACAGGTTAACCAACACAAACTCACAAACTTTTAATTCAAGTTTCCTTGGTTGGTGACAGTGGAGCCAGGGATAATTCATTATAGGATGCTTTCATCAGAATCGTCCTGTAATAAATAAGTTTCTTGCCGTGAAACAATACAACAATGAGCTACTTTCCAGACAGTCTCGAATAAATTTCATTTATCGAAGTTCCACAAGTAACATTTGCCCCTGGTTAGTAGGCAACCTATTGTGCATGAATGCATGGCAGAAACACTAACTCTCGTAGAGAGCGTAGGCTTCCGCGGCCAGAATCAGTAAGTACTTAGCTGTCTGGTACACGCCATGACCTACTCTCCGATTTAAACGTAGTGGCACTTCAAGGTCACGAGCTGGTCAGAGTGGGGGGTCACTGTCATCTAATCAGAAGTTTCGTTACGATTTAAATTTTTGGTACTGGAGCTCCCGATTGAGTGACATTGTACCCCTCCCCCTTTCTGTCCCCCGGTGCTCGTGACCTTGAAGAGCCACTACGTGTGAAGCGGAGTTTAGGCACAGGTGCCAATGCTTTGGCCGTTCTGAAATGCATTTTGCCCTGAGGAAGACGGCCGAAACGTTGGCACCTGTGCCTAGGACGTGCCATCTCCGTGGCAGCCAAGTAGTAACCAAAGACCCATTCACAATGAAAGCACAAACATAAGCATAACGCATAGACATAAAGGGTATAGCCAAATAAGGGAGTAAAAAGAGCCCCCAAACCAAATCGATAATCGTGTTGCTCATACGAAAGAGAATAAAAAATGCCGTAGATTCACAAAAAAATCAGCCTCCTAGGGCAACCTGTTGCAGAGATACAACGAGAAACGTGTTTTTCATGTTTTATTTTGTCTCAGCTTATATTGCATGTATCAGGCTGAAAAAATTGGAGAGACGGGGAAAGTTATTGAACTAAAATCAGGCTGAAAAAAGTTCAAATGATTGAACTGATAAAATTTTCACTATCGTCCACATTGTTTAAAACTGAAAAAATATATATGTTATAGAATGTTATAGGATACATTCTAGGGGGGAAATTGAGACAGTACTCCAACGTTATCACGTCGAAAATCCATTTCAAAAATTTATTTATTTATTTTCAATTTGAATTTGGTGTCAGAATTGGTTGGCAAACATTCAACTACTTTTCCCCGTCTCTCCAATTATTTTCAGCCTCATACATGCAATAGAAGCTGAAAAAATATAACATGAAAAACACATTTCTCGTTTTATTTCTGCAACACATTGCCCTAGGAGGCTGTTTTTTTGTGAATCTACGACATGTTTTATTCTCTTTAGTACGAGCATCGCGATTATCGATTGATTTGGGGTCCCTTTTCACCCCCTTATTCGGCTATACCCTTTTAACATGAGTCATAGACCGAAGTATTCATAATGTCCAACACAAACATAAGTAAAATAAGATTTTCTATTGTCTGTGGGGCATTCTAGTTTACTATTTATTGGGTGTGAGAATCTATTTCGAGATATCGACTGTGCCTATGACCTATGGGTTCGATTTATATATATTTTAATTTTTTAAAAAAATGAAAAGTAAATGATACTACTATGAATACTACAACTAAACAGTACTATGAATACTACAACAAAACTAAAATACAAAAATATCGTATGCTATAAAACAACGCATAAAAACGACGAAAATCAACCACGCAATATTTAAAACCAGTCTTTCGTTCGATATATTGACTTCGATGCTATTTCGATACTCGATTTTGAGTCAACGTACTGTGATTGGTTAATTTCTTATTTTTGACATAAGCATAAGCACAGACACTTCAAGCTCGCAACCTATTAAGTTAACGTCTAACTTATTATGCTTATGCGAATGCATTGTGAATGAGACCGCTTATGGACGTGGTCCTAACTTTTATGTCAACGCCATGCTTATGTTTATGTTTGCATTGTGAATAAGCTAAACTCTCTTTGACTGCGTCAGAGCGTGACCCGCCAAACACCAGTGCACGCTAATTTTCCTACCAATCGGAGGCAAATGTCGCATATCTAATTTTATTAAATTTCCCCTCCATTTATTAATTGGCACATCTTCGACTACTCTACACATTCTAGACGTTTTAAACATGTATTCTTAATACCCTTTATGCATTGTACAGATAAAAGTAGTACTCCAAAAAACGATGTCGATATTTTGACGGAAATACGTTTTGCGGTCTCTTGCCGCCGTAAATTTTTTCCTCAAAAAGTTTGTCTCTCGTCGTCCGCGGACAACACTAGAGGCTTAACCATAGAGAAGATTCGCTGATCGATTTCCCAGCGGCTGAAGTGGCTCCAGATATTAAATGTCACTGCGTAACCTCTCACCGCGAGGTTCTAGGGTTCGAGTCCCGACGGCGGCACGATTTCGACACTTGCTGAATAGCTATGGCGAATTCAGTCGCTGTCCGGAGGAGAAGTCTAGCGACCCGCTGCTCTGATCGGTAACTTTCCATGGATTCTCCAACCATGCGACTGCCGGAGCTATACCCTAAAGGCCCATTCACAATGCAATCACAAACATAAGCATAACACATAGACATAGACATTAACACAAGCGAAGAGTTGGCGTATTCACAATGTCGAACACAAACACAGGCAAAATAAGAGTTTCTATTGGCTATGAGACGCAGCACACGAATCGACACGATCGACTTCGATACTCGATTTTGAGTTAACGAACTGTGATTGGCTCATTCCTTATGTCTGACATAAGCATAGCACAGAAGCTTGAAGCTTGCAAGCTCTTAAGTTAACGTCTTACGTGTTATGCTTATGCGAACGCATTGTGAATGAGTCCACTTGTAGACGTAGTCCTAACTTTTATGTTAACGCCATGCTTATGCTTATGTTTGCATTGTGAATGGGCCTTAACAAACAGGGAACGGACAACGCGCGATCTTTCCTTCCTTTTCCTTGGCCCTTTTCTCCCCCTTACTTACATACACTTACATTTACATGCACTACACTACTACACATGACGGGAGACCAGTTGGAACCTTAGAGTTTGTCCCAGCTGGGGCGGTGCCCCGCTGGTGGTAGATACCTGGTTGGGGAAAATTCTGCAAATCGACGTAGGTCAGCGCCGGATCTCGCCAGCCAGCGGGAAAGATAGCCGCCACCTCACGCGATAAAAGCATGTACTACACTTACGGCAGTAATGACCTTAGCAGTTGACGCGCCAGGAATCACTAATCAATCAATAATAAATGTGAAATCCAGGATTTGGTGTTTGAAGAATATTCTCGCAAACTGATGTCTATAGCCCCGTAGCGCATGTAAAAAGTGCGTTTGCGAACCAAGGGCAGAACAATGGATCAGGTAGTCTACTGGGCAGGCGTGTGTCTATCTTCAATATTGTAGCTGTAGGAAGACACCGAAAAAAGTTCAAACTTTTGCAATTTTCAAAAATTCAGACTTAAGAGTGAAAACCGGATCAATAATATCTTTATAAGTTCTTTCGCTATATTTTTAGAAGATTAAAGAAAAAATGGATTGATTGTTAAGAAAATTTTGAAAATGTTCCAAATTGTGAAGTACTCCCAAAATGTATTTAATTCTTTTGATTTAATTTTACTTCACTTAATGATTGTATTACTTTTCTTGATAAAAGTTTCCAACTCAATTTTTAGATCATCAGTTTCAATTTTATTTTATCACTCGAACTACGTTTCGGAGATTAATGTGTCTCCATCATCAGGTATTGGTACAATTGTTCGGTACAATTCGCAGCGAAAATACAGTAATAAAATACAAACATTATTTTATATACAAAATATTGATGTAACTGAATGAAAGACATAAATAAGTAGAATAAATAAAATAAAATAGAAATCTTATTGTCTAAAACTTAATTCGAAATCTGTTGATTTAATTTGAATTATTTACTCAAAGAACGGTAACATCTGTATGTGAGGTATTGGGGAGAAGCTCCATCTACGCACGTTTTCCTGAGCTCCAGAATTCCTTCCCAAGCGGCCACGCTAAAACAATATTAAAAGCTAATGAAATTTTAAAGGGTCAAGAACAAGATTCAGGAAGTGTGTTTGAAGCAAACATTTTCACTACTTTCTCAAAATAAGTGGTTGGCTTCTCCGTTCTTCTTCTGTTTCAGACCGCAGTGGCAGAGAATTGACTCAAAAAAGCTGTGAAAATGCAGTCACGAATTAGCTGTAATTCCAAACATGCTGAGTCATCAAGCCGCAGCGATGGTAGCTCAGAAGGTATACGTAACTATAGATGATATACTAAATTCTGAGGCGATAGGCTTAGGTGGCTCAGGGAATCAAGTGACCTCACAGTAGGGATGTGCTCTTAACAGCTAAACTGTTATTTCTTAACAGTTAACGTTTCGTACCTGTTACGCGAAATAACAGTTATTTCGTTTATCCTGTTATTGGCTGTTATCGGTTGAAATGCATAGAACTACAACCTTCTGAGCCTAATCCGAACTACTACAAGCTTTTGTGGCAACCATTTTATACGATAACAGCTTCACTGCAGCTAATCAATCATGATTTGCCAGTTTTCAAATTATAGATTCATTAATACATAATTCGTCATTATTACACACCATGTGCCACAATATTTTTATATTTTATTTTACACTACAACAAGATGTTTGTCCTTTAAATTAAGTCCGTCTAATATGTTAACTTATTTCTGTCCCATTGCTGTTTATGTGAGATCAACTAGGTCCGATAAAATAAAATGAGTTACGGTCAAATATCTCGCATTATAATACTTGATATTCGACAGTCATTAACACTTTAGCTGTAGGTAAGCAAAAACACTGTTTCTCCTCATTATATTTGGCACTCGTCACTTCACTATGCACAAGTTGCATATTTGAAAGAATATTTGCAATCTGAACCCGAATCACTTTCATTTTACTAATATTCTATACACATTCGCTACACATTATATGAATTACTATTCATCCTTGGCAGTTCATCTAGTCTCGTTCATATCAGCTGCTTCTCTGTCCAAACATGTTAGGGAAAGTAGTGCAACGAAGCGCCGTAAGGTAGCTGCACAAGCTTTACGGTGCAACGTTATTCGTTTTGCGTGGTTTAACTCTTAGCAGTCGCTACAACTGCTTTAACTCTTAGCAGTTGGCCATGTTAGGTTGCTGGTCATGGACCTGTTATTTTTCAACTGTTATTAATAACAGCTATTACGAGTCATCTGTTATTGTGATAACGGTTATTGAAGAAAAGCTGTTAAGCCCATCTCTACCTCACAGTCAGTACCTCTGACGGGGAGGATCTAGGGTTCGAGTCCCGTCGGTGGCACAATTTTCGATTCTAGCTACATAGCTGGGTCGAATTCAGCAGCCGTTTGGAGGAGAATTCTAGCGGCTGGCTGCTCTGATCGGCAGTTTTCCATTTTCTCTGAAACCACTAGTCGGAAAATGTCGGAGCAGTACGGACAATCACCCCTCACTTACACACACACTCACATGAATTCCACCACCACACATGCTAGGAGACCAGTCGGGAGCGTAGAGCTTGTCATCGCTGGGGCGGTGCCCCGCTGGTAAGAGATATATTGTTAGGGACAAACTCCGCAAGCCGGCGGAAAGGTCAGTGTCGGATCTCGCCCTCCAGGGAAGAAAATCACCGCCACATCCCGCGATCGAAACATGCACAACACTTCCGATACTAATAACCTTAGAATGACGCGCTCGGAATAACTAATCAATCAACGGGGGCGGTGGCTCAGTGCATCAACTGATGTCCCTGCAGTGCTTCTGACCGGAAGGTCCTAGGTTCGACTCCCTACGGCGGCAGGATTTTCGATACTAGTTTTCCAGCTAGGTCGAATTCAGTCGCTGTCTGAGGGAGAATTTTAGCGGCCGGCTGCTCTGATCAGTAGTTTTCGGTGGTTTCTCCGATCTACACCAGACGAATGCCGGAGCTGTACCCTAACAATCGGGCCACGGACCACGCGCGATATTTCCTTCCTCTTCCTTGTCTCATCCTCTCCCCTTACACACACACACACACACACACACTTACACTAACATGCACTACACTATCACATATTGCGGGAGACCGGTCGGGAGCTTAGAGCTTGTTCCGAATGGGGCGATGCCCCGCTGGTGGGAGAGCTTGGTTATGGGGAAACCCCACTAGCCGTCGGTAGGTCGGCGCCGGATCTCGCCATCCAGCGGGGGAAGATCACCGCCATCTCCCGACAAAAAACCTGCACTACACTAACGGGACTAATGACCAAAGTAGTTGACGCGCCCGGAAACACAAAAAAATCAATCAATAACTATAATACAACCCATTGGCAGAGAAATTACACCAATGCTACCAGTGAAGATTGTGCAGAAATTCGACAATTTTGTACTAATTTTGAAATGCTTCAACAGTTTTTGACAGTTTACTGTGTTAAAAGTAGTTTTTAGTTGATTTTACTGTTAAATAAAAAAATGAATATTCCTGTAAAAGGTACTGCCCTTCAGCTTCCGGGCCAATCACCGCCATCTCAATTGGTTTTTACGCCCAGTTTCATTTGATCCATTGAGCAAATGCTGAGTTGGTTCCTTGTTTGTCTTCTGGCCATATATTTAACTTCACTTTCTGTGCACGTTTTTAAACTCAGTAGATAATACATTTGTTGAAATGTTCTCACGGAAAAAAGTCAATTCCATATCGAAAGGAAAAAATAAGATGGAAAACATCCATTCCGACACGATTCCATCGAAAACATCCTTTTTGATAACGGAGGGGATGATAAGGGATAACAGCCAAATATTGTCAGTTTGACTGAATAATCATCATATAAGAGCTAGAGTAGGGAGCTCAAGAAAACGTGCACAGATTGAACCCCTAGAACATCACACAGTTTCCGTTGCTTTTTAAATAAAAATAAATAAATAAATAAATAAATAAATAAATAAATAAATAAATAAATAAATAAATAAATAAATAAATAAATAAATAAATAAATAAATAAATAAATAAATAAATAAATAAATAAATAAATAAATAAATAAATAAATAAATAAATAAATAAATAAATAAATAAATAAATAAATAAATAAATAAATAAATAAATAAATAAATAAATAAATAAATAAATAAATAAATAAATAAATATTGCAGAGATATGCGCGGCTGGTCGCCGACAAGTCTCAGTTACTCGCGAGGGCCGTCAGTTGACACTGGCCTCCACGCCGCCTGTACGCCAAGAACGAGAACTGGTCAATCGGACAGTGGGGGCTTTCTCTTGGTTGAAACAATCGACGGACAGCTCCCTGAGAAATTACCTCTCTTCATTTTTGTGTATTTATTAGTGCTGTAGTTTTCTTGTGATAGTTTTGTATATTGTAAATAATGACGTGTGTGTAACAATTATTTTTATTGAAAATATAAAAAAACATTCAAATAAAATAATTCAGCGAGTTTTGGTATTCTATAGCAACTGGAAGGGTGGTATGAAGAAAATACAAGACAACCAGACTCTTGAGTGTAAGATGTAAAAAAAAAAACTTGTTTACTGATATTATTAAATTTATATTTTAGACAGTCACTATTAAAAGCGGTTCTTTCAGGGTATACATAGTGTGACGGTCTATTCAGACGGGTCCAAAATAAATACAGAAACATTGAATTACGACTAAAAACACATTAATTTCATATGTCAATAAGAAGGAAAACACGTGAAGGTGCATGAGTGGAAGCTGTTTTCTTTAATTTATTGATATTCAAAAGAACTGTGCCCAAAATACTGTGGGAATGTCAATAAATAAAAACAGGACATATTTACAAATAATGAAACGTCGTAACCATATAATGTTTCGTAAATAAAAAGATTTTCGTTATAATAAATTAATTTTCCAAATAAAGAATGAGACAGTCAAATGTTCTCACAAACGTGACGAACGATTACTGATAATATATTCAAAAAACAAACCAAGCGATTGGAAAAGGGTTACTAACATTATAAATACCTTGGGATATATTTAGGAATTTATGGCAACGCTAAAAGGCCATTAAAGACAATATAATATAAAAAAGGACGAAGAAGAAACAGTCGTATTGTCAGAGAAGAGTTGTCTTTTGTTTTAAACTACGCGGTATAGTAGAATCAAAAACTTCAGAGGTGACCGATATTCCGTGGCGAGCCAAGACTTTCAATACTGAATTGAAGGTCTTGGGCGAGCGCATTGTGTGGTTTTGGTTGTACGGATGTTTACTTATCAGATGATCTCGAGTTGCCGTACTGGACCCATCGCGTGATAGTTTCGAAGTTCCAAAGTTTTATGAAGTTAATTTTGAAGAGTTTATGATTTTTTTTAAATGCCGGAATGTGGACGGCAATGGCAGCCAATCGTCGAGCAGCGAAAAGGGAAGTTTAAAAATATTTTCTTTTTGTTTTTCTATTATCAAAATTAATAGCAAGGTCATGATAGTTAGTTTTTAAGACCTTAGAAAAAAGACATGGCCTTGGTTTTAATTATTCAAACTGATAGAGTGCACTCGAGTGAATGTTGGCATTAACCGTGTGAATGTTGAAAGAAAAGATGTATAGTAAATATTAGGTTGTAGATCATTTTTCAAAAGGTATTTTATGTGTTTGTTTTTTTCTTTTGCTATGTATGCACATGTGTTTTGATGTCATAAGCGAGGTAGAATTCGCTTAATATAGTCAAAAGAGTACGGAATAAACGAAGCCGGTATTCTTATACGGTTTTAGGACAGAATTCCATTGAGTTATTATTATTATTATTATTATTATTATTATTATTATTATTATTATTATTATTATTATTATTATTATTAGATAGCAACAACCTAAATGATAGAGAATAATTAAAATATATACATCTTCCTGAAGTAATAGTAATATTACTCTCGATTTCATGTATAGGATCGATTTCGCGAATTCACTATATATATATATATATATATATATATATATATATATATATATATATATATATATGTGTGTGTGTGTGTGTGTGTGTGTGTGTGCGTGCGTGCGTGCGTGTGTGTGTGTGTGTGTGTGTGTGCGTGCGTGCGTGCGTGTGTGTGCGTGTGTGTGCGTGTGTGTGCGTGTGTGTGCGTGTGTGTGTGTGTGCGTGTGTGTGCGTGTGTGCGTGTGTGCGTGTGTGCGTGTGTGCGTGTGTGTGTGTGTGTGTGTGTGTATCGTGTATATATCGAAACAATGACAATAGCGTGCTAAAAGTTCAATTTGTAGCCCTGGTCCTAAAAGTGAGAGGATGCTCAATGTTCAGATAAATCGATAAATATAATGAAATGAGTCGAAATTGTATGTTATTTGTATTTCGTCCACGAGTACATTCATACATTTATATATGTCCATGTAGTACATAGAAATACAACTAAAGACATGGCATACTAGAATAGGAAAACATATGTTAGTAATGTTTGATGCCATGGAGACTACCGACTTGTGAAAAGCGCAAAAATAAACAACTGGAAAATAATTGAACGTTCTTGAGTGAAGACGTAAAGTTGGGTTAAGCTTTTATGGGGCAGAGATGAAATAGAACGCTTTGGCAGAATTGTGTAATTGACGGGAGCATTTGTAGTAAAAGACGTAATGTATTGGCGGAGCATTAATTGATGACAGTACTGTGAGTAATTTAATGGACTTCAATATTTGGGAGAGTCATTCTTCACTATTTATACTTGAAAAGAGTGAATTGTCTGTATGAGGATGACCGTGAAAATTACGTTGTTTGCAATCATGAAGACATGTACAGATATCGTTATTTAAAATTATGAATCTAACTGGACATTTCGTTATTATTCCAATTTAAAAGAATATTGTGTAAGTTAGTTTTTGATTATGAATAAATGTTATCTTATATTTTGAATTTGAAAGTGGTTAAGGAAATGAAATAGAAACAATCAGTACTCGTGGCTAACCGAGACGATCACAGCGAAAAGCATAGCAAATCGCTGTGAATAGCAAACCCAAGTAGAGTTATGACATCACAACACGAATCACGTGAATTCAAATTTCATATTTTCAAATTTCGTATTTTCATTTATTCTCATAATCCAAAAACTATATTCAAAAAGGTTTTCATTAAGTTTTAGTTCGTTGTTAAGATAGTTATTTACAGTTTTTTTTTAATTAAACATTTTTTTTCGAAAATATGGCCGTGGCTTCTTGTAAAAAGTATCCTCAAAAATTAAAAAATCCATTTGTAGGGCCTCATGCAAGATCGACAGGGACGCATTAATTTCGGAGAAAATCCTAAGAACATGTTAGGCACTTGTGTTGCCCAAACGGACCGACATTTTTGTAGAATAAAAAACAAAACCTTTTCGGAATAGGAATCTCCCAAAACATATTTCCATCAAACGTTAACGTCGAATTATTGCAGCGCTACAACTTTCTCTATACTAGGTATACTAGGGCGTTTAAACTCCCACCTTGTCAAAGTCACTGCCTGTAGAGTAGGCAACCCGTCACATTTTCTTGCGAGGCAGTTTGCCCTCCTAAAGATTCTATAAAAGATGAGAACTACACTTGTGAGAAAATTCCTCCAACACCAAATTCTTGACTTGATCTTAATTGCAGAACTTAGTCGCTGGTTTAAGCTCATTTTTACTCTCTCGTATACGTACGTGTTATATGGAGTAATATACGTAGTATAGATAAAGTTATGTAATGCTGGGCGAAAAAACGGCGGAAAAAATCATTGCCAGACTCTGGTGCGAAAAAGTGCATAAGACCAGTTGCTAAATTAAGAGACAAAAATCATCTAACACGTGGTGTAGCCAGAATCCCTGTTTTGTGAGCTCTTGATACCGAAAAACAAATTGGAAGCAAAACGTCCGTCCGTCCGTCTGTCTGTGAACACTGCTAGTGCCTAAACAATGTGTACAATCTTTTCCGAATTGAATAAAGCCCAGTAGATTTGGCTCTAGTTGAAGCTTTGATATTTTGAAAAACATTCTTTAATATTTGAGGGTACTTTACATGAAGTCCCCCGGACATTTTCGAAATGTCCATCACGCCATTAATATGCACATTTCCATCGATTTGTATACATTACAACATTTGTGAATTAAAGTGCTTCAATGGATTTCAAGTGAAGTTTTTAAAAAAAACTCAAAAGATTCCTGTGAAAAAGAGCTTCAAATTCCGCATTTACAGTAATGCTTAGTCGCAATTTCCTTAAAAACGGGTTCAAATGTTTCCATGAAAATTTCTATTTTGGACGAGTTTTTACTCTTTTTTAATATTCTTCAAGTTATATTTCGTTTCTACTATTAAAAAAACGAAAAGTTGAGAAAATGTACTTTCAGTGACGATAGATGGCAGCTGGTCAGAGAATGGAGCAAGACCACGCCAAGGAAATTAGAAAAAAATTGCTACGAGAAAGTCTGTGCTATTCAGTAGTACCTTCTACTTAGCATTGCTAATATCCACCAGAGGATAGATATGGTGTGTGTGTATTCAAACAGCTACATTTAAATTGTTCAAATCATTAGTCACTGCGACCGGGAATCTAACCCGGATCTCCTAAATTGCGCTCAACTGCTTTTACCACTTTTCTACTGAGATGTCCAATGCTTCGAACGGTTGCTTATACCTGCTGTATTGCCCATTATTTGATTCTGAATTGTCATCACCTTATGTTGAATGTTGAATGATGAACATGTTGAATTTGAACAGGAGCGCCGGGATCGATTCCCAGACGGGGTGACTAATATTCTGAATTATTTGAAATAGATTGAGCTGTGTGTGAGTATATAAACACACACGCGCGCGCACACACACATATATGACGTATGTCTGCCACAACCTGGTTCGTGCGGCACCAGTCGCCACTATTTTTTTCTACGGTTGCAAAACCTCTCCGTTTGAGGCCCATTTTCAGATTAGGAAACAGCCAATCGTCTCTGGGAGCGACATCCTGAGAGTGTGGTGGTTAAGGTTAAGGGAAGGCAGGGACGTTCTCGTCGAGGAATTTCTGCACAACAAGCGATGTGTGGCTTGGCGCGTTATCGTGCATGATGCAGACATCACTTTCCTTGCCACTTGGCCTGTCGCGCTCTCCGAACGGCATCACGCAAACTCTGAAAAACTTTTCACTAACACACTCTCCAGGACACGGTGTAGTAGGGTCGTTATCGTCCCCGAAGCTGATTTTCCCAGTTTGCTCATGAACTTGTTCGCATGCTGTTCGAACGATAGTATTTTGTCGACGGACCGCCTCTCATCTCCACGGAGCAGTGACACCACTGCACACTGAAACATGTCCAGACCAATTTTGCCCGCTTGCAAACATTCCTAGCCCTTTACACAAGATTGTGAATGCCGTCTTCTCGCTAGTTTGGCCGCGGCAAGGCAATTCCGGGAAATTTTTGAATGCCCTTCGTACATGTGTTATGCAATACAAAAGTCACACCGTAGAATATATTTTCTGTGCGATACATATTTCTAAGGAAATTTGTACTCCAACAGTGACTAGGTGGTGATTATTGAAGGCTAAATAGTCCAGAGAAATAAGGTTTTAAAAAGCAAATAGAGGAAACGATTTATTATAAGGTTTTGAAACTTTGTGAAAATATCCATTAAAAGACTGTAAGAAACAAAACAAGTTCCATCCCCTCAGGGGGGTACAGCCCCAATTCCCCCCCCCAAAGAAAAGTGCAATTTACAGTAGACGATACAGGAAATTGTTTTACAAACCACCTACATTTAAGAACTAATTATTAAAATTATTAGGTGTGCATACAACCCACCACACACATTACCCCTCAACTTGCCATACCATTGTGCATAACTCAGAAACAATGTGACTGAGCCTTAAAAACCAGGTTGTTGGGGCCCATATGTTTTTAAGCTCTAATCTACCAAACAAGACCTTGGCTGTTTTATTTCATTTTTAAATGGTTACCTCACCCTCTAGCACAGGTTGCAAGAAATATTGGAATTTGGGTTAGGCTCTTCAGCATTCACCTTTAAAACGATTCATTTACTCAGTGCAATATGTTAACATGGTTCCAGTTAATTATTTAAAATCCAAAGAAGGTAGTTACGTACCAGATTACGTTACATTATATTCTTCCACCTAACTACCACCATTATATTCTTCCACCAAGCTAATTCAGTTCCCATTGACTTTTGATTCAAAACAAATCCTTAAGCTGATATTACTGCCACCTGCTAACTAATGATAAACCATATCAACTATCTTTTCTATTCAGTAAAATTTTTCAGAATAAATTTTTGTACAGATATGCTTGAAAAATGTGTTAAAAAGTGAAATTACAATGAGGAAGACAAAAGACTGTTACTCCATTAAAAAGAAAGAAAGAGAAAGAAAGAAAAAGAGCAATAACATGTTAATATATTTTTTATTTCAATAATTATTAATATGAGTACAAAAAGACAATAAAATGTTACAAAAATTATTTCAAACCCCAAGGTACCATGCCTTCCATAAAGCAAGATACTTTTTTTATTACAACAAAATATTATTTACTCTTTACAATTTTAATATAAAGCAAAAATTGTTTTATTTTTATTATTACCTATCACCACAGAGGTATTTTCAGTCTACTGTTAAATTACAATGACAGTTCTTGTTAACAAATATTAAAAAATATTTACTTTGTGATTATGTAATGAGGTGATTTACACATACATTATTCAATCACATATTAATTTATAAAATAATCATCAAAAATGAATGTGCTGTTAATTTTCCTGTCACTGGATTTACTCTTTTAAAACAATATTTTCTCTGATATAAACTGCAAGCATTATATAACAACACTGGTGAATATTTGGCCTAACAATTACCAATAATAAATCATTCAAATTGCTGCGAAACTTATGTGAATATATATAAAAAAAAAAAAAAGAATCATCTTTATCTCATATTGCCAATTCTTACCCAAACTAGAGAGATGACATTAACATTAAGTATAGGTATGCTATTAGTAAACATGAACAAAAATAGCAAAATTTTATAATTATTGAAAATAATAATTTAAATTACTTTTATTACATATGTAAATATTCAAATTTCTATGCAGAAAGGTAATTAATCACAAGTAATTTCACATGTGATTGTCAAACGCATAGCGAAAGAGGATTAAAAGATATGAATTTTTAGAGGTGCGCTGTAACTAAGAAATACAGGATCATTTGTTTCATTTACATATTTTGATCATTGCCTTTTCAATACTCTGTCGATGCAAAACATCTCTCAGACATTTTGCTGACAAATGCAACAGTAATGAGCTCAGGATCAGTTTAAATGTAATTGCCAAGATTCATACTGATTTTGCAAAACAAATTATATTTTCATTTTTGAAGTAACTAGGTATATAGAGGTTAGTAATGTTTACCAATTAAGTTCTACTTTCTTTAATTTGAAACTGTGCAAAAGACTGATGAATTGATCATGATAATATTACATAGAAAATGTATTTTGGTAATATTTGGTAAAATTTGAGAAAAGTGTTTACTATTATTTATTACTATTTGATAATTATTTGTCAATTTATTTTTCACAGACATAACTACTTTATTTTACAGAAATCTTGAAAAAATTCCTTGACATCCAAGTAATATTTTTCCATAACACAAAATATTTATAAACAAATATTCTATGTTAAGTTATTCATACATGTGATACGAGATCTTGCTTTTTAGTAGTGACAAAAGACACACAGACTCATAATCCACCCCCCAATACAAAGCAGTTTTTCAGAGTTATTGTTAAATAACATTAGCAGCTGTGGACATATTCTCCTGTGGTTCATATCTACATTTAATTTCAATCACATTCATCTATACTTGCATGAAAAAGAAAACTTAATTTCCTTGACACAAAAAAAATATCAAATTTATAAGAATTAGGGGCAAAAAAAATGATGGTCTATGTTTGCACAGCCCAGAGCCCACATCTGTGGGTGTAGAACCCTTCGTAATGCACTATGCAACCAAGGCAGAAAGTCTCCTTCAAGTACATCATGTTCCACAATTAAAAATTAAAAAATAACCATGTATCTGGGGAAAATGGTCATGAGATATTTTACTAATCATGTACATACAAACGCATTGGTAGTTAGTATATGCTGGTGAAACGAATCATCCTGTATTGTACAAAATTTGGTAACAACACATGTGCAAACAAGATATGTTCCATATAAGAATCTAGTACCTTCCTTATGACTAGGCTTTCACAAGAGTGAGCACAACCTTCAATCACCTTGGGCCAACAACTGCCTTACTCACAACTCTGGCATACAGAAAAACTTTCCTTTTGTTGCACATAGTCTTTGTGAAAAGATGAAAATACATGAGATATCAAAGGTGCATTTTCACATTTTTTCCTTAAGAGAGAGGAGAAACTTACCACTTTATACCATGGTGTCTCTTAAATTTTGTACATTTGTACTATACCTCAACAAGTTAGAAAAAAATCCCAAAGGGAAGATTTTATCTACTATTTATCTCAACAGGTAGGTCACACAGTACATTATGACCCACGATGTGTTTTTGGCTCTCATGGTCACACAATGTTGAAGAAAATCTTTTTAATACATAAAAGGTTGCATATTTATAATCATTATTTCCAAATTTTGAAAAATAAACGGAAAGGATAGTTTCTTGCAAAAGTGTGTTGATGAGAGTCAGCACCATTTACTTCGACATGCCTTCAATCAAAAGGAGAGAAGAAGAGCAAGTAAATATTGTGGGGGTGGGAGTGGGAGAAGGCTTCTAAAGTCTGTACATGAGCTCTTAATTGTCAGCCGGCATAAGTCTTTCATACATATTAACCAATTTTGTCATCATTGTTCAAATATAATGTGCTTGTTACCCTCTTCTGTGAAAGCCATTATCTATGTACTGTTTATAATCAAACATTCAAAATGTAACAATTATTAAAAATACAATAAAATAATGGTGTTAACAACAATCTTTTTTTATGCTTTAATGACTGACAACCATTACAGTTGTCAATTGTTACCCCTATTTTCCAAAGTATCAAAGATGGTCATTACAGATGGCAATAGAACTAAGTCATAGAATTTCATGTCTGAAGTCACAATAATTTATTTTTTCAAGTTCTCTCCATTTGTTTTTAACTTATAATTTTTTTTTCAAATACTGCTTGTAGGAAAAATATTTGCAGGCTATCATAGAATTGCAGTGAAACATTAATTACAATATAACAAAAATGTTTAGATGATTCTTTGGCTGTTTTAAACAGAACATTTTTAGAAAGAATCAGCAATGTAATTGAGAAGAAACAGAATGTTCCAACACAAGTTATGAGGTGTTTTTACAAGTACACCCATTGGTGCATTGGCATTCTGCAACGGTTCCACTAAAATAAGTATTTGACATTTATGTGATTCCATGGCGTATACATAGAAACCATCAATCACAATTTGAAAATGATGTAAACAACTGTGAAGTATCACAATTGCTTTCTTTTGAGCAAGTGTCAATCACTTACTTATTTTAACAGGCACAGGAGGGGAGCCTCACCATCCACGTGCAATCCTCTACATTGAAGCTCCATGTAAAAAGTCAAAATCAAATGTTATTAAAGAAACCAGCTACTTCTGTAGCATTCATTTAAATTGACAAAACATATTTTACCATAACTCATTGCCATTAATGAAGGATACTAGTAATTTTCTACAAACCATTTGATGTGATAGCAAATCACATTATCACAACCAACATTTCAGTTACTCAAGTAGTTGGAAGTAGTAGAAGAGGAAGACCAATTAATATACTTCAGATCTAGGGGCCAATGCTGCAGAAGCCATGAGAAATTTAAAAGTGTCACTGTACATAAAAAGTGTTGGTTATAGCAGCACAGCAATCTTAGATTATGATATGGTGTAAGCATTAAAACAGTTTATATCATGAGACTTTTTAAATATGTACAGACATGAGGTAGATTTTCAGTTACCTCAAATCACTCAAATGGTTATATTGACAACAAAAAGAAAAGAAGAACTGTTTACAATATACATAAATACTGCAAAAGAAGTTCATTTAAAACCATGAGGCATGGGGTAGCACATCAAAAGGTATAAATTTATAAATAAAATTTATTTGAAATATTGAGCAACTAGCTAACATAAAATGACTGGAGAGAGATAACCAACTAAAAGTCTTCATTGGAAAATCTCAGCTTCACAAACTAATCATGGTTATTTCTGAGCTGGTTGGGCATGGTCCGATTGGCAACTTTTCACCCTGATTGACATCTCCAGCCAGCCATTGTTCTGGGCAATTGGCAATGGCAATTGGACCAGCCCACAAGTAACCATTAATATTTACTCTGGTCATGAAAGCCTTTGATGTTATACTTCTCCACTGTCTTCTTTGCAACGTAGTTTATAGCAAAGTGTGAAACAGAGCCAAACTAGTGGTGCTACAACAGCACATACTTTCTCATTACATTTGTAATTGTTATGTAATATTACAATGTTGCAAATTTTATCCTCCTATTTCTTAAACCCCTCTTCGACAAAAAAAAAGGGGGGGGCAGGAGATTCGATTTAGCAATTTTCAAAATTTCAGGAGTCTGAAAGAAAATCAGTCTTATACTGCTTTCATCAGTGCATTTTGCTCTATTGAAATAAAACATTTAAAGAAAAAAATGTTCCCATCCTGGAAAGGAAACCCTAGCCCTCACATTGGTAGGCCACATCGAAGACCATGGCTCTATGAGATCTCACTACCTTATTAGTAGACCCTGGAAATTGAGGCATTTATTTTACCTTAAATAGTATGCTTTTATTTTTACTAACATAGGCATGCAAAAAGGCATTTATTCTGGCTAAAATAGGGGTGTGAAAAGGCAAGTAAACCATGAAAAATCACCATTTACAATGAATTGTCAAAAAAATTTATAATAATTACAATTATTTTAATATTTATTCTGACTTAAAATTTACATCAGCACATAGAAGGAAACTATCTTTTCTCTGTAATTTTCATTGCACATGACCCCATTTTTTGCATACTCTATCTGAGATTAGTTTTCAGTATCATTACTGAAAATTATTCTTAGTGGAACACTAACATTTCAGTTTGGTGTCAATGAATTTGTTTCAGTCACGATGCTGTCTCTATAAAATGCTATTGCGGACTCTTTTGACTCCTACAACACATTTAACACTTTCTGGCCCTGGAGTCCAAGTTCAACATTATTCTTGCCTGTTATTCTCCCTTTGCTTGCAGAGAAAGACAAAATTTCACAGTATCTTAAAGTTTAGACTTGCAAATATATTTCCACTTTTTTCAAGATCAATTCCATGAGAAAAGAGAAAACTAATGAAAAAAAAGCAAAATACTCAAAAGAGTAGTCAGAAGAAAATATCCAAATAAGGAAAAAGAGATAATTTTCTAAAACAATTCCAGAAGCACTGTTAAGCGATTCCTCTTGCCAAAAGTCTTAAAACAATATTAAAATGATGATTTGTCTAATTTTCCAAACTCTACTTATTACCTACAAAGAAAAGAAATATTTACTCTCAGAAACTTTTTAGATTTAGAGAAACTTTTTAGATTTTGAGAAATGTTTTGTGAGATCATTGGAAACTTATCCACAAACTTTCTAAAATACACAACTAAGAAAATACTAATACTTGAGTTGTCCAAATATGTTTACTTTTTGAAAATCCATAAATTTTAATAAAAATGGGTTTTCAATAAATTGTTTTCTATTGTTACAAAAAGTTTAAAGAAAAAATTTGAACATTTGCAGTTTTTGAATATTCAGAGGTTTTAACAAAAACTGGACCTGTATTGTACCAATAAATGCACTTTACTCTATGCGAGCAAAAAATTTGGAGAGAAAATTTAGCGCCATTTTTGAGAAAATTTTAAAAATGGCTCAAGAGCTTAATATTAAGAACCACAATAATTAAAATATCCACTGAAATTTCACACAGAGTTTGGCCAGATCGATCAGAGAATATCTATTTTGGAGAAAATTCTGTAAATGGTAAACAACAAACCTCACCCTTCTCTCTCAAAAAATTCATATTGTGACAATATTCAGTATGTTTTAAGTAAACTATCTGTATTTAGTTCCAGAGTGGTCTAATTATTAATTGAAATTTTCAAACTTTTACAAAACACATTGACTATGCTCACAGAATTATAAACTAGCAATGTTTGGACATTTTAATTCATCAATTTGCTAATCTGAAACTAAAACAAATATTAATGTGTCCAATTCCACTCTGGAAGTAGCTCTTAGGTTAGTATCTATCGAATCATTCAAACATGCTGACTGGTCTTTGAAAATGAAAAGTATGATGTGACCAATACATTCTCAAAAATAACCTGTCAGTCAAATTTCTTCAATAAAGTGAATACAATGCAGTTCACAGACTACCTTCCAACTACCTGATCCTTTACAATTTATTCTAATTTGGCCTTCTGTTAATTTCTTTTCGACCTGCTGTTATGACTTTTGAAGAAATTGCCCTATGCCTCTTGGTCAAAAATAAAACTGACTCTTTCCAGATGACAATTCAGTAAACTTCCACAGCAAGTTACCATACACCAATTACAATATGTAAAAGATATAATAATTTTCAAATATGATGTTCACCACAAAAGTTTTTAGAAATACTTGTCTTTGGCTACTGTATCTTAAAAATAATGCAATTGCAAAAAATGCATAGATATCTTTGTATTCTCCAGAAAAATTGATATGTAACACACCACATTAACAGTAAGGCACATTCAAATATTATATTCAAGAACACAAAGATAAAATATAATTAAAATGTTATTATACATAAATTTATATTTATTAAGCAAAACACCAATGCAAAAAACAATAACAATTGCAAAAATATCTGAAATTATTACAATTTTTCATGAGATTTTGAACACCTGTTATAAATTAATTTAATGTGGGCTATAGATTGTCATCATATTGTTGACCCAAAGTGATACACTTGTATCAAAAAATGATACACTTGTATGTGTCAAAATTCAATGACATGATTTCTGGAGAAGAAACAGTCTCAAATGACTAAGTGGTGTCTTTGCACCAAAACTTTTGGTTTTGCAAACTTTGAATTATCCCAAGAACATATCTAATGTATGTTGAAAAATATGTGATAGGTAACAAGTAAATTTTTTCAAAAACAATACAGAAATTCCATTTACACTAAAGTACATCTGTGATTTTTACCTATTAATAAACAGAAACTAGTTTTATGAATATATGATTCAATCAGTATAACAAAAATTGGATTTATAGAACTGGTGACCCCAAATGGTTCTGCAAAATTTTCTTCATAGAACTAAATATTACTATATACTTTTTAGTTGCTTATATTCAGTCTTAAAAACTAACCTATTACTTTGAAAATTACTGAAGAGAGTGTTTATTTTCCAGAAATAATACAATCATTAATACAATCATTAAGATTGTAATAAAAATTATGATAACTAGACAAATTATGGGATAAAATTAAGGAAATTCAAAGACAAACACAAGCTACATACAATTGTTCATCTACATGTAAAAGAAAAGAAAATTTATTCCTTTCTTTTAGGAATTTTGTGCATATCAAGAAATTCAAAATTCTATATTGATAAATGGGCTTGAATATTATATTCATTTTATATTCAGAATATATTATGAATTTTATATTCATAATATTAGAAACAACTTACTTCTGAATCGCAATGAAAGTTTTCCTTGGACAAATTTTCAATTAAGGATCTTTTACATGTTATGCTTGCATTGTGATAAATTCTTGCTCTCAGAAATAAATAAATATGAATTTCTGCAATGCAATTCCTTGATTTCTGGGTTTTTGGTTTACTGAACGTAATTTTCTATCACGTTTCTATCATCATGAAATGAAGCATTTAGAATTACTTTTAAACCACTTGCTTACAAACTCACACCACATGAAAAATTACTTTTTATTATACTAAAGCTTAAACATAACATAGACATTAAAATCATTGTTTCTTCTCCCATTTATTTAAATAAAATCATCATTGTTGATGTTGCAAAATTATAATTATTATTTTGAATATTAAGATTTTTATTGATAAATGAATTAAATTTGCACAAACACAAATCCAGATCTTTTAAATCAGGCACCAAACCAACAATACTTCTGCTAGACTAGTGTTATATCAATACAACTAAAACAAAGCAACTATACTTGTCCTATGACATTACCAGATCAAAGAGTTTAGAAAAGGAATAAAAATTTGCTGAAAATTAGATTGAGAAATTTATAATCAATTTTCACCTGAGGAAATAAAGGTTATTAAAATATGAAACATTGTGATTTGTGAAGTCAAATTGTATGTATACCATGTTACTACATTGTACAGTATTTCTTTTCAGAACCTGCACTAAGACATGTTCAACTTTAATATGATTTCCAATTACTCCTAATAAATCAGTAAAATCAGTCTTTTATTGAAAATCTTGCTTTCTTTTGCACCTAAAACTGATGCCTTCTTTCACATTAGGCAGATCAGTTGGCATGGTAACACTTGTATTAAAGTCAGTGATTCCATCTGGTTTCATCACAGACGGAAGGTAAGCAGCTTTAATACTGGCATAATTATTAATAAGGTTTAGAGAATGGCTCCCACATGGAAGATTTGTTTGATAAACTATTCAAATACGAATTTGGGAGCTTAAGTGAAAGTATCTTGAGTCATCCTGACACTTTTGTACAAAAACTAAAGATTGTTTGAACTGTCTAGACTCAGTAAGAATGTTGGTACACAGTCTCTTAACCTGAGATATAAAGAAACAAAATGAAGATAAGTAAGACATCCCTTAATTTCTGATCAACTCAATACTGTTTTATTCTGCCTTCATTTGTTTTATTGTCAAAAGCTACAAATATAGATACTCTATATTCAATGCCAATGTTTGAACTGAACATATGTCATAGTTGAAAACATTTGGAAATCACATAATTTCATACTGATTAAAAGTAGAATTGGCATGGAGGCTTCCTGCTCAAATGTCTCATGAATGTAGCCACTTTGTTCCTCACGGAAAGTGTATAAGCACACTTATCATGCTAGAGCAATACTAAGTAGAAATAATGCATTAGCAATCCTAAAATTCAACACATGAGAAATTATTATGTACATATTTTATATCAATACGATTTTGTCACTTGTTTTTTCGTAATTCCTGGAATTGCACTTCATAAAAAATTGCACGTTTCATTGCTGATAATTGTTGTTCACTTTCACAATTACATTTCTCAACCTTTATCGTTCAATGTAAGTATACAAGGTTTTAGACTCCAAAATGTGCTTACTAGGCATATTTGTTTTTGAATAAGAACAAATTAATCATAAAATTGTGTAGACTATGCATGAAATATGAGCAAAGAGGAGTCTAGCACTACCAATTTATACCCAGTAATTTGGATGAACCACTTTGGACAAATCATTTCATGGTGAAACCTTCATGCACCAAGAATGCTAAGTTTAAATCTTTACATAAGACATTGTCAAATAATGAAGGATATCCAGACTATCCTTGTGCAACAAAAATAATTTATCTTTGACTAGTTTCCATTTCCTATTTTCTGCAGTTCATGTGATTACCATATGCAGAATGGCAATCATTCATCTCTATCATTTAATTAAAAGCATAATTTTAATCACTGGTTTTTCCCTTCCTTGTTTCTTTTGAATGGCTCCACTTTGCTTGGAATCCAAGCAATGACTTATCTTCAGCCTTGTACTCCAGTGACAATTAAAGGCAACCAAATAACGTAGAAAACAAAGCAAATACTCTCATTATAAAAGTACTCTGCCTCCTTTAACAAACTGCAACTTATTTTTCTCAGTGAAGTCGTTTTAATTCAAAGTCCATGTGGAAATAAAATAATTTAAATTACCGGAAATTTTCATGGAAATTTGAATTAATTGACAATTATATTTTTTAATATATTATAGTTTTTACATTATCTTAAGACTTAAATTTTTTCCCTCCAAACTTAAACTAATCTAGTAAACTATGTTTCGACAGAAGAGCCAAAGATTATATGATCACATCCTTCTCAATAACAATAAAACATTTTATATCTCTTCATTAACCCCAATTTGTATTTTTTAAGAACTCTTGATTCACTTGTTGTTTGAAACTTACTTTTACATGCTCTACAATTATTTTCTTTCCAATTTGTAACATTTTGACATCAAGTAAACCAAACGTACTATTTGAATATACGAATTAATTATGTATTTAACATAGTTTAAAATTAACTATAAAATTAATTTTAAAGGGGACATACTTTTCTTCAAATTATCCTATAATTCAAATTCCCCCATGTCAAATTAAAGAGTTCTGTAATGACATATTTAATAATTGCTTTTTTCTGTAATTGAAATATCTAAACAAAAACCAAACCATCTACTAAAAAGCACTGCGGTATTCAGTCAATATATATCACAAAATCTCTTTAATTTCTAATACAAAATTTTGAATAATGTAATAGTATTATATTCATAATATTGATAAACATGTCAGATTTCTAAAACTTACTCCTTAATTCTAGAAAAAGACTAGATTTTTATAGCGTAACCATAGGCAAAGAGAAACACTTTTTCTTACAGCAAAGAAGAAAAAGTGAAAATTTCGAGTGATCTTGCTCAGATCCTCTTGTCTGTTCAGGCAGCAATTTAATGTTTGAGCACATTGATATATGTACTTTGTTTGGTTTTTAAAAATTGCAAGAATGTTTATAACAATATATGCCAAATTAAGAGACAATGAACACTTTTCTGACAGTTTCTTGCAGCAATATGAGAATTGCACACTATTTTCTGTCAACACTTCTCAAATTTGATTGCAAATACATATCTGGGTGTAACCCCCATCATATACCTGAGAATAACTTTTCACAGCAGGTGTGTGAGAATCCGTGGGAAAAGTTCAGATAAGACTATTCATGCTGCTCTGTGTAGACAAATAAAACTTGATTTTCTTCCTTTTAACATCACATAAAAATGATGTTTCTTTAAAAATATATATATAACAATTCAACAAAATATTCTCGACAAATGTCTCCGTGTTGCTGAGTTCACATATGAATATAGTTTTAAAAGAACATTTCAAATATTAACAAATGCATAGGAAAAAATAATGACTAAAACTGACAAAATGAAATACTCAGTCCCTACTTACTATCCAACAAGACACATCTTTAGAAAGATATAGGTAAAAATACAATACCTTTTTCCTTCAAAAAAGTATTTCATAGTGCACACATTACCAACCACTTTTTAAAACAAATGGTATTGGTTAGAATGACTCATGAAGAATTAATTAGGGAACTTCTGCACCAAATAATGGTACATGTAGTCATACACTACAAGCATGATAGCTCCCCCTGGTCCTAGACGCATCACCTTTGGAACCAGCCCTTTGTAGAGTGCTCGCCAACTGAAAAAGAAGGACTTCAATTCATTTCCATTTTAATTTAATTTGACACCTTGTTGAGTTAGTGCTTGTATTTCAAAAATAATAATCATCACCCATAATCATCCATCTCACATTAGGCTGTAAGCCTGTTCTGAAGAGATTTAACAATCTTTCTTTAGTTATTATTCATTTCACTATGTAGCTTGGCTTGGTGTGTCTGTACTGAACCATGATAACAATGTTCAAACCTGATGAAATTTGTAAGACTTTTTAGTAGATGCTTTGAAACAGAAGAAAAACAGACCGACCCTTTTCATACAATTACAGCATGTAAAAGAATTTCAAGAGTAAAAATAATTAATCAGATATTTAATTATAAAGGGTACTTCATCTCCGGGTAATGATACATGTTCTCATTCACTTGTATCCAAAATTTTGCAGATGATTTTACATCTTCAAAAATTATTCAGACCAAAATAAGAACAATACACACTTTTTTTAACACTGTCTATGTACAAGAAATGTATCTATATCAACAGATGATTCCTCTGTGCGTTTCCTTGCGTGATAGGTAAATGAAACTAAAGTCAGTGGGGGAAAAAAAAAAAATCTGCCTAAAATCTGTTACATGAAAATAACTTCAACATAATTAAGAAACGTCAAGTACTGATAGATGAGTTGCTTTCAAATCATTGGTATTGTAAGAATAAACATTTTAACCTACCCTTCTTCAATGTACACCAGTCTCATGGACTGCAAAGTACTAAAATACTTTCTTTGCCCTGAAACTGGTTGTGGACCCTGAATTCTACTTTTGGCCACATCAAAAGGGATATTCATCATAGAAGCCAAAGTCCCTGATGTAAAACCGATACCCACTTTCCTCAAAAATTCGGGTAGTGGTTCCTGTAAAAGTATATTCAACACAAATAATTGAAGGATGATAATATGAAATAAATAAATCACAAATATAAAACAAATACCATTACCAACATAACTCCTAAAAGATATGAAATTCTCGGCACTACAAAAATCATCATTAGCAACCTAACAATGTATTTTAGAAAAAATACACGATACAATGGCAATGAAAGTAATAAATACCAAACACTGCAGTATCTACAAATGCTTGTAAATTGTAAAATCTAAAATATTATGACCATGTGGGCACAAGTTGTTGAAAAGTGGAAATGAAACAAATTCAAATGCCATTCAGAAAAAATTGTGTTTATAAAATGGATTTGGTTGCCACTCTGTATAATATGTTAGCAACTCACAAATGCACTCATTAAGTCACAGTTATTATTTTCATGAAGTATACTCACTCCCATATAACTAAAAAAATTTACCTCATATTCTGGTAACATCCCTTTCACTGAGTGGTAAAATCCAAAATAAAATGAATTGAAGACACCATTTCGAGCAATTGTGGCAGTAAGACCTTTATTAATGCCTCTAAAACCAAAGCCCTGAAATAGACAAAATTGTGTATATTGTGCAAATACCATTATATTAATCAATAAACAGGTAAATATGTATACATTAATTTACATTCCAGTTTCTCACAATACAAATGTTTTTATAACAACCTTGAACTTCACCCATTTCCACCCATTGTCGCAAAACAAGGGGTGCAAAATGAAAATGGAATATTTCATCATCATCAGGTTTAGGCCTTTTGGCCTGTTTCTTTTAATTTTTCCATATTCCGTTCATCACTTGCTAGGTGTTCCCAGTCTTCTCAGAGTTTTCTAGAACTGCACAAATCTCATCTACCTCTAGGCTAGTATTTTACTACCTCTAGGCTAGTAGTTACTTTTCTTGGGAAACAATACGTCTTCATTCTTTTTACATATTCTTGCAACTTCTTTAGGCATTTTGCAATTTCTAAAACAATGTTTTAATTTTTTTCCCCCCTCTTCATTCCTTATTTTGTCTCTCCTTGACATTTTCAAAATTGACCTAAAATATTTGGGTGATGCTGATTCTTTTCTTTTTCTTTTATCTCTGTTTTTATATCCATGTTTTACAACCATATAACACAGTGAGGTTTGTAAGAATATTGAGTACTCTTGTCTTTTTTCCAGTCATTTTTTGAAGTATCATAAAAAGCATCCATTTATTTTATTATACTTCGTTAATAATCATTCCCTATCTTCTTCTATTATTTCCCACATATGTAAACAAAGAAACTTGTTCTACATATTTCTGTAGGTAGTTGGTTGTTTTTTTTTATTCAGAAAAGTTGTCAGGCATTCAAACTAATTTTGAGGTTAATGTCAAGAAAAGATTGTGACAAAATTATGGTAGAATCAGATCTTAGGAAGCATACAAATTTGTGTTTAATTCTTTTGTGCTGTATTTTCATCCTCTTCCTCTCCTCTCCCCTCCTCCTGTTGATCATTTTTTGCAACGTAAACCTCAGAATAATAATGAATTTATTTCTTACCATCATCCCAAATTTCCTAAATATCCCCATCGTCCTAAATTTTTCTTTTAAGAAAATAATTTTTGGAAAGTTTCCTGCACAAACATCACATGGGGCATAAATTAAACAACAAAACCAAAAATATCACCGTCATATTTATTTTGGCAGGCAACAGATTAAACACAGTTTTATTTTTTAAAACTAGTATTTGAATTCTAGCTACACACATTACAATTGTTTGTACGAGTATGACAAACCTCAACTTAACCCTAGTTTTCTTTATTATAATGACCTAAATTACTTATATAACAGTAAATGTAATTGAAAAAATGATATTTTCTGAGAAACTAAATATATTTTTGGATACTTTTGGAATATTACATCACTATTCAACATAATTATGAAGCAAAAACTCAAATTGTACAAGACTTTTTGAAGTTGAACAAATGCTATTTGAACTCTGACCAACTGACAAATAATGTCTTTATCATTTTAAAGAATCAAGCAAGTAAAGAGCAAAGTTTTAACAGCAAAAGCTGGCATTAAGAACAATTGCAAAAAGAAAAAAATTTAAAAAGTGAGTGAAAAATACCTCTGTCCTAATTATCTGTTTGGTGACCGTCCATGTACTTGGAGTTTCATGCATATGAGCTCGGTTAGATTGCAAAGTCACCTTCACAACCTCAAATGGATTCACAAGAACAGCTTCAAAAACACCAGCACACATCCCAGCCATTGAAAATGTCTGAATAAAACAAATAAATGTAAGAAGTAAACTTACTTATAGACATCTCAACATAGTTTCACAACAACATGCCACATAGTCAACATAGTCACACAATATGCTCCTATATTCTACATTTTTTCTTCCACCCAAGTTCTACTTTATATCAATATACTTTTAACATTTTTATCTCACATATAATTGAGCTAGTCAATCTTTATGCAGTTTAAAAGTAATGCTTTTAATTGACTTACAGAAAAAAATGTGATTAAGAGCTGCTTAACCTCGGTGACTTTGTGGAGTGTAACTAAGCAGTTCGACTAAGGCTACTGTCGCCCTTAATACAACTTTAGCAAAAAAATTGATACAAATCAAATATCTACTTACTACTGCCGTAGGAGTAGGAGATCCAAACAAAAAAAAGCGCTTTGTTTGTTCAAAGGTGAGAAATTTTACTGCTCGCTTAGGTGTCTCCACCAGAATAGGTGGTAGCACTCCCTTCCAGAATGAAAAAAATCCTTCATTCCGGTACATCTTGGATAGACAGTCAAAAACTCCTCGGTACTGGACTTCCGAAAGCTTGACAGTGGAAGCTCCCGGTGAGGAGCCCTTCTTCGCATGAGTGCTCTGGATCTGCAGCCTCGTTTTCACCAGGTCCAGAGGATGCATGATGCACACTTCAATGAAGCCTGGAACAAGAGTCTGTGCAGCTGTTGACTCCAGGAGTCCTTTCCCTTTCTCAACCCATGGCTTGAACGTAACCCTCTCTTGACTACAGCCATTTCAGGTGTGAACAACTCTCCACCACATTCCAGTGATCAAAATACCTTACAGTACTTTTGGCAAAAATAGTTTGAATTTTTTATTTTCAGTATCAATTTTGATCTTAAAATATTCAAAGTCTGATTGTGCTATCAGATTGAATCAAAATGTATTTAATAGGAAATTTAAGGGGTTTCAGAAACGTTTCATCTACGTCGGTCAATTCATCATTTAATCCATCCCTTACAGTTTTCAAAATTTTTGCA
The DNA here is from genome assembly GCA_011170035.1 of Teleogryllus occipitalis. Taxonomy (NCBI): domain Eukaryota; kingdom Metazoa; phylum Arthropoda; class Insecta; order Orthoptera; family Gryllidae; genus Teleogryllus; species Teleogryllus occipitalis. The sequence goes on along the minus strand of BLKR01000048.1, from coordinate 74,120 downwards.
AAAAACTGCAAGAGTGAACACTTAAATTATGCTTCAAGGAGTAGAAAAAGGAGATTGGGATAGTTTCTACAAAATTTCATGCAAACAGTAACTTTTATCTGAAGGTAAAAAAAAAAAAAAATAAATTAATTTAAGTCTGAATAAAATTGTATATTTGAATTTTTTAAAAAAGGTATTATTAACGTAATACAAAATAATAATCTTGAAGTAGCCTAAATTATGCCCAACACAATACTCAAGTGAACTTTCAGTGAAAATTTAATCCAAATCAGTTTAGCCATTCTTCAGATTAGCCCACACAGACAAAAATTGAAAAATAATTGAAAGGGTTTTAATATTGTGTAAATTTGCATTTGAGATTATGAAAAGGCAGTTATTTTGAAATCATAAACATACCCTCCAATCAAATTCATATGGATATAACTACAGGATTTGAATCACCAAACTTGTAATAAATTTATTTTGATTTTGAAATGTGCTTGGTGCATATAAATTGTAAAAATGACAAATGTTTTAGAAACAAAAAAAAAAAAAGGGAAAGGTGAAGGTTAGAAACAATTTAGAAGTAATTAACAAGAATTTCTATAGTGTCCAAAGGAAACTGAAAAATTTAATGGGAATGGGGATCACAATTTCAGGTGCACTTTGTAATTTTAGTTAACAGCATTGAATGTTATAAACGATTATAATAGGTAACAAAGAATACTGAATCACTGTTGTTACTATGAAATAAAGACTACTCATATCTATAGAAAAAAAGTTACACATGAAAAGATTCGTTATAATATATACCTCATGTAATAAATATTTTATAACCAACAGCCAGATTAAATTAATTAAGGATGTCATACATAATATATATCATATCCTTAATTAATAGGATGTTATATATAATATAATTGAATTAAAACAAGTACTTTGTATTAACATTTTCATGAAGGAACACTGTTTCTAATTCTAATACTTTAGGATTGTATTCATGAAACATTTTCAGTGAAGTAAAATGAGGATACAGAAGAATAAACAATTTGAAGTATTCTTTTTTTTTTTTTAATGTACAGCAAAGCTTGAAATTTCCTTCATGTGTTAAAGAAAAACACACTTCTACTTATCAAAAATTAAACATTCTTTAGCCAGTCAACAAGGGTAAACAAACTGACCTATCTTCACCATTGTTTGAGTTAACAGATTTGGGTCAAGCCAGTAAGAAGAGAGAGGAATGACACAAACTTATTTTGTGTATCTCACCTGCAGATCCACCAGCAGCGACCTGCATACTCGCCTGCTTCAATAAAGAAGTATTTTCTGGCATGTTGATATTGTGTGTATTTCTTTTATTCAACTATGATTTTGTAAAATGCACATATTTTCTGAAACATGCCATGAAAATGTTGTTTATGAACTAGGTACTTGATTTCTAAGAAATAAGACATGATTTTACGTTCAATTGAGAGCTCATGCAATATATTGGAAATAATTATGGAACTAGCAATGCTACTCTGGATAAAAATCAGCTTTACAAAAATTATGTAATAACAAGTATTTATGATAGTGTAAACAGAACTATAAATAGCAATGGAAATCACAGTCTACATCCCATGACAATGCCAATTATACATGATATATCACAGATGACAATGGCAATACCGGGTTTGAATGGGCAATTAAGTTCCCTCCCAATCCCTGAATGCAGGGAGTTGTGGGCGGGGTTCGGTTTTATAAGTCACCAATACCACAACGCAACAATTCAGCCATGGTCATGCTAACCTATATGAATGCAAAGAAGCAGAAACCGGTCTGCACTGACTACGCACAATCAGACAAATTTGTGTTATCTTCAGCTTCTTATACCCGACACAAGGCAACAGCTATTATGTCATAGAAACTGATAGCTGATATTGCAGCTCTTCGCGTGTCAAGGTCAACTAATGTGCTCTTGTTCTCCGGCTCGCACGACTGCCTTCTGCACTGTAAAGTGGGGGAGAAGAGACAAGGGAATCGCCGAAGTTGTGTTTTAAATTAGCACCATTGGCAAATCCTCCATCAAAAAGGACAGGCGGGTGATGACTCGACACTTCTAACGAGAAATCCCAGTCATCGTGAGATTTGCAAGGCCACTCACGTAAAGTGCTTCTCTTCATACACAGAACAGAGCTAGACACTAGTATATCTCGCAGAACTACCATGGCATCTGTTCGACAGAGGAAGGTAGGTTTCTATTTATTAAAGCAAAGTATATTTAAAAGTGTCGAAAGATGTCAAGTGGAAAAAAACTACGAAAGCGTGCTGTGACGGCCTCGTATCGTTTCGCCAGGTTTCGCTCGTTTCCCCTTAACGATGCCCGGCAGGGCGCATTGCTGTGCGAGGTTGTGGGTGTGCGGGCCAGTGCGGGAGGTTTTCCGGGGTGCTGCATTCTTATCTTCTAAGGAGAGAGGAGTTCTGGACCATCAGTCCACATGTTTTGTGGTCGTGAAATCTGTATAAATATTAATGATTTATCTCCCAGTGAGTTGATTCATTCGTTGTCTTGCAATGTGTGACATGTGTGAGATCAGTGTGGAGTGTTTCATGCGAGAAACTTGTTTGAACTTCACGGAAGTGAACTGTCACTTCCAAAATACTAAACAGGCTTGTGCCAAAAGTTGAAATGGCTTGTTAATATTTATTAAAATGACCCATTTCAGAAATGTGAAAGTAATTATGGTTAATAAAAATTCTACTTATCTACAGCATTTATTATGGAATGAAGTAGTGTTCGTTGCCTGGTGCTAGTGCATTTTTGAGGTTATATTTAGAAATGAAAATTTAGTGCACTCCTACAACCTGGCCCCGCTGTCATGATCGTTCTTGGCATGGGAGTGAAGTTTTCAAAGCCTACAGTCAAATTTTCGAGCTTTTTCTAAAAGTGCACCTGACCTTCTGCATGACTTGAGTTCGTTTGCAGAGGCCACATTATTGAAGACTATTTCCTTAATTTGACTCGGAAACAATGAATTTACAGTTTTAATGTCAATGCGCTTCTTTTATGATTTACCTGAATGACAATTGAAATGTAGGTATTTCTTTCATAACCTCGGCTTTTATTTCAATAAATTTTAGGATTTATCAAGATTTTTCAGTACTTTTATTGATTCTCCATTTTTTAATAGAAAAAAAAAAGAATGATAAGCTTTAAAATCTTTAAATCATATTTTTTAAACGATGAAATAATTATCACATTAAAAACAATATCAATGCTAGTAGTAAACAATGCCCTTTTTCAATAAATAAAAACAAATAAATAAACAATCCTTTTTCTTTAACGTGAAGTCCTTGAAATCAATGGATCTTTGGTATTAGCTAGGACACATAGTAGAGATTAATTACTGTGTTAATTTTTTACTTTAAAAAATCGTAATGTTTTCTTTTCAGTGTTCATGAAACTTTTGAGATCCACTTTATTTAGATATCTTCATAATCTGAAATTGTGTATTATTAATGTCAGTAAAGAACAACATTCTTGCTTTCTCATTTTTAGTAATGGAATAATAGTAAGTGTTTATTAAGTAACATTGTCAAATAATAAGGAATTTGTATGGAGTGCTTTGTTATAGCTGATATTATAGAATTAAATTTATAATTATTTTCTTCTCCCTTTTGCTTTAAAATTTATCAGTAGTCTGTGATGTAGAATCTGCAAATGCTTTAGCCACAATCGTGTACTATTTTTGATATTGCTGTAAAACCTTTGTTTACATTGCTTTTGTTTTTTTCTTCTTTCCATTCATGAGATTTTGTGGACCTAGAGTTTCTTGGACAAATTGCATGTCACATTTCATTAGGATCACAATTGTTTCCTGTTGCAAACATGATACATTTAGTATTGATATCCTGATGATTTGGTAGAATGTTAATTGAATTGCAACTGCAAGATCGTCGTGAGAAAAGTGTCTTGTGTTATGAATCTCCTAATGAGAAGTGAAAAGGCAAGAGGCAAGGATTATCAAAATAATTGACATTCACAGGACTGTTGCGCACCTGAAGAACTGGAGTAACTTATTATATCCCAAGAAAAAGGCGAGGAATGTACCTATAACTGTACCTGTACCTGTCACAGTACCTGTAAAAATCAAATTAATGATAAATATAATGAATGGATCAAAAAATTATTAGAGATCGTCCTTAAATTACGTAACTCAAATTTGGATGATTTTTTATACCTCCTCCTCTCTGTAATACACCTGTAAAGCAATCTTAAATCTTTTGTAAATAATTACCCAGTACATATGTCAAATCCATTACCTTAAGGAGATGGTGAGCCAAGTGGGCAGGAGTCTGCTAAAATATGTAGATCTGTTTTGAATATTATTTTCTTCGTAATCTACTAGATTCAATTGGTATAAAGATGGAAAAGTATTTTCATTTATAGATCAAAACATTTTAAATTTATTTATACATTTTTAAAAATCTTTTAATATTTTATATAATGTTATGTAATGTTTTGTTGCAATGTTTTTTGTATAAGATTGAATAAAAAAATAATTCTGCAATTATTGGAAAAAAATCAATACAACATAATATTAAACTAACACTCCCTACCTATGTAATATCTTAATTCCCCCTTCTCATTTTTAACGTAAGTAATTATAAGGATGTCCCCTTATTAAATATTTTGAAATTTTAAATTGGCTTTCATAGGTTCATAATTTTAACAAACAACCTAATTTCCATTACCCATGTATATTTGTGTATTTGGTATTCATCACCCAATAAATGTTATAGTTGAGAAAATTAGTCTGGAAATTGATATTTCAGCACTAGAAAACTTGTACGAATCAGAGAATTTGGGAATTTCAAATGTGCAACAGCCCTGCATTTGGTTTTAATAAGATTTGATTTCTAGAAAGTTAATTCATGGGTTTACTATCATATCCACACATCGTGCAATAAGTGAGTTTTACAGAAGCAAAACCAATTAGTTCAAAGCTCAACCTTCACACTGACAGTAAATTTGTCTCAATGTTGAGATGTTTTTGTCCAAGGAAAAAGTTGGGTAAATTGTATTATTCAGTGACTTATTAAATGTTATATGATATGGCACTGATATTTATTCAGTGATTAAATTGTCAAAAACAAACACAATAAGATGAGAATTTAGATAATTATTCCCAAGAGGGAATTGTAAAGTTCCAACTTAAACGAGCATAAATAATAAATATTACAACTCTTACAATAGGCGCTAATAACGTCAGATGTTGATCCAATTTAAATTAAATGAAAAGGGAAAAAACCCCTCTTGGAATGTATTAAATAACAATTTAATAAGTTCTTGTCTATTGTAAATTGTTTCTGCTATAATTAATTACTGAAAAACCATTATATATACATATATATAAACACACAAAATTTTTTATTATTACTGGCATTTCCTCTTCCCCTGGTTATGTAATAGTTAGTTTTAAAGTCACTGTGTTTTTCAGCTGCTGGAAGAGAATGACGTCTCTAGAAGCGATTCTTCACCGTCCTCCAGATCCCCCAGGCCCAGAGCACCTGGTTATTGGAGGAAAAAGTTCTTTTTTCTCCTAGGATTTGGCCTTGTCAGCACTTTTTTTATAGGTAAGGAAATGAATTGTCTTTTAAGTGTAATTACTTGAGACTATTAATTATAAATGAGATGTAGGCTTTCTACTACCTTTGCAATTGTAGGAACCAATAATATTTTAGTGAAAGCCAATATCACAATTTCATTTATAATGGCAATGTCTTGTATATTCCAGTGGAGTTTGCCCTCATTATCACTTTTTTCAAAGTGAAGGAAATAAACTGTGTGGAAAGAAGGTGGAATAGATGTCGATTAGTTAATTAGAAATTAAATCTTGATTGTTATTCTTGTCAAGATCCTCTGTATATTTTCTTACTCATTTCAACCACTATAAAGTTAAGAAATTAATTTAGATTTCAAGGTCATGGCTCTAGATAGTCCTTTACTCCAAAATACGAGTACAGTTGACTCCGGTTATAGTGAACCCTTGGTTATAACAAACTTAAATCACTGGTCCTTGTTCATTTACATTACAAATAAGCATAAGAACATTCAGTTATAGTTAACGTAAGAAATACAATGTACTGGAAATTTATTCCCTCCTGGAAAAGAAAATATTGTCTCAGTGCCACAAATTTCAACACTAGGCAGCTTGAAAAAAAAAAAAAATCGACCAAAGGTCATAATCAAAGTAGTCTTCCCTGAAGTGAAGGTAGCAGAACCGGGATCTTACTGATGATAATCTTATGCATAAAGAAAGGCGGTGTCCTGCATGGACAACAACTGGCACTATTGCTTGCTTTGGCTCCAATCTTGGCTTACTTGGTATTCACTGGGACAAAAAGCATTGAGTTGTACGTAGGCGACAGGAAGCACGCGACTGCCACAACCTGGTGATATCCGCTGTGCCGCACAAAAAAAAAACGATCAGTTTCATTAACCGCTTGCACCATCCCGCTACTGAAAGCATCTTGTATGTTATTAGGTGAGTAAAAGGGCCGTCGGAGAATGGGATGGTGCTCCCACATTGCAAGTGGCATTGAAGGGTGTCAAGACTGCATTACGATAATTAAGACATAGAGGACTATGTAGAATCAAGTATGGAGAGAGCGCAAACTCTGGAGAAAGATGTAGAGAAATTACTAATGAAAAATTGCGAAGCAAACAATAGAAAATAATTGATTTTTTAAAGACAAGAAAGATATTGAAATTTTCAGTTCGTGCTGTTAATGTATTAATAAAATCAGTAATTATGGAGAAATTCTATTTAATTTTGACATCATCAGATATAGTGAACCTCTGATATGGTTAACTAAAAATGTTAGTCCCTAGAAGTTCACTATAAACAGAGTCGACTGTAGTTGACCAAATAGGGTAAAGATGAGCAATGGAACATGCTTCCAGTTATGATGCACTCGAATCAAGCAAGCTGCCCAACTATTTGTCACCCAGATATATAGTATACTATATATCTTTGTGACAAACAGTCAAAAGAACTTAACTGTTTGCTTGATTGATAGTTTATTAATCTTATACTTTGATTTTTCTATAGTGGCTGATGACATTAGGTCATTGTTATACATCCTGCCTAATAAAGTGAATCTTTTTAATTAATTCATGAACAACCTCAATGGGGCTTGTGGCCTCAAAAATATGCTTACCACTCATTTTATAAGGCAGGAGGTGTAACAATGACCATGTAAAATTGGACCATGTAAGGAGGTGTAACAATGCCATTGGCCACTATAGAAAAATCAAAATATATTTTTGTTGAAAATGTGACTCAGAACAATTAGAGTTGAGCCCTTCAATTATTTTTTGTTAGACTTATTAAACAAAAAGACCGAAGTCCATTAACACTTGTTCTGAGAACTGAAAGAAAAAACTCTTATTTAATTGCTGAGAAATCAAGATACACTGTTTGGAAGTGTATGAGATGCCACAGAGGGTGCTCTTTGGTTTCAAAATAATTTCATTATCATTGATATTACTGCAATCTTTCGAATATTGAATGATATTAATTGGAAAATGTATATTCTTGAAATATATGAACTTTTTTCGATTATCTGGGGATTGTGCAACAGGACGAATGACCATAGCAGTTGACGTTCCCAGAAATATCAACTAATTGATGAAACTGATTAATGTGGTCTTTGTCCAGGGTTGTACTGCAATGTATCAACATGGAAAGTATCTTCGCATGCAACCAACCTGTTAGATGACCTTGCATACATGTTGAGGTTGCATAAGCATGTACATGCAGTTATCATCGATGCGGGAAGTACTGGATCGAGGGTGCTGGCGTTCTCTTTCCACGAACCAATTTTTGGTAAGTGTTAAAATTTAGAAAGTTCCTCAAGGTTTGATTTTGAGGTGGATGGCAACATTCAACTCCTCTAGGCAGTGTAGGGATATTTTCATTTATATATCTGTACTAGAAGAACTACACTACTGCTGTCTTCCCACTGTCAGCACTGCTTTTTATGAAAGAATTTTAGGATAAATTAAATTTTTTATGTAGTTTATGTAGCATTCTTTGCTCAAGTAATGTGTTTTTTTTAAAATATACTTCTCCCAATATCAGTCAAGATTAAACTTGTACTTTTGAGAGTTTAGCTGTATTCTGAAGTTGCTTAATAATAATTGTTACAGGTGAGAAAAACTTAAAACTTCATGGGGAGCTGTTTTATCAAATAAAACCTGGCCTCTCCTCCTTTGCTGATAACCCTGAAAAGGTAATATTGGTCAATAATTTTCAACTGCTTTTTTTCATATGCTTGTTACTGTCTGTCTCTATCATAACTGTAAGTAATTAGTTTTAACATGTTGCATTTATTCAAAAATTTTATGACTTGGCCTTACATTTGGAAATATAATTATGTTTCTTGCCAGTGGAAGGCATATGGTCAATAGGGAGCACTCTATACTTGCAATGTTTTTCGTGTAATGTTCCTAATCTGGAAATTTTGCTTATTAAATATACATTTTTATCTATTGTAATAGATGGATTATGTCACTCTCACACACATAATTTACACAAATGAAATTTTAAGACACATTTAATTCTAAACTGGGCAAGCAAGAATAACAGGAAAAACACTTATTAAATTCAAATCTTTTATGGTCAAAGCTTAGTCATTTGCAAGTTTGTAACCGTTTACACTTTTTTGACAATCATTAGTATTAGTAGGGGCCTCTGCGCAGACTAGTGACATAATGTTTATATTCTTGCACATCTGTCCATGTTGTCAGGATAGATGCCATTTCCTTTGACTTTCATTACGTTTATGGGCCAGGCCAGGTTCCATTTGCTGGCCTGGCTTGATTGTCAAACAGCAAAGAAACCACAAGTGTAGCACCCAGGTAAACAATTTTGCTCAAAGCTTGTCTGGCTGAAAATTGTCAGCGGTGGCGATGGTGTAGCGGTTAGCGTATCGGACTGCTATACCGTGAATTTTTAAGGGCGAAAAAATCCTTTGTACGCCTTCCTTCGGAGGGAAGTAAAGCTGGCTGTCCCATGTTAGTAGATTTACTGCATGTAAAAGATCCTCAAGCCTAAATGATGCCTCTGAGCTAAATTCAAATCACGTGTTTCGTCGCCCAAGTAATACCTTCTTTCTTTTGTTCAAAGGAGTGTAACGAAATTTGTGTGGTCGGACGGAAGAGCAGGCCTCATGGCCCAAGTCTCGCCACGTAAAATAAGGCAAATTCAAAGTTGCAAATATTGCAAGTCACATAATTTTCAAGTTTGTGCAGAATCATTGCAAATAACTAGGCACACATTTGCATATTTGAATGGCCAATTGCTTTTCATCACCTAGGGTTATGAACTTTATATGTTGTGAGCATAATTTTGAAGTCATTTGTTTCTGAAGTTCTAAAATCTGAGTCACTCTGGCTAAATTCGAAGTGCCTATTTGACAGAATATTTTCCAAATTAATGTTTTATGCTGTGCCGCGGCAAAGTCATTTTCTGAATTTTTAACTTGTACCTCAGTGTGGGCTTTATATAAATAAATACAGTGAAATCCATTTATACGTTTCTCACTTATACATTTTTCACGTTTGTTTTTTTGGTAAGTGCTGGATACATTCCTATAATTCCCATGCTATATTATTTCAGTTTTGAGTTTCAAGTTTATACATTTTATACACTTATAATAAAAGTCCCATGAAGACCGTATAATGTTCAAATGATCCTGGTGAGGCGCGGGAGCAACCTGCACCGAGAGCCCAGAACTTGTAAGTTACTCGAGTCAACATGCTTCAGAGTGCTCCCACCAGGAGCGGTGGCTCAGTGCATCAACTGATGTCACTGCAGCGCCTCTGACCGGGAGGTCCTAGGTTCGAGTCCTGATGGCAGCAGGATTTTCGACACTAGCTTTTCAGCTAGGTTGAATTCAGTCGCTTTCTGGAGGAGAATTCTAGCGGCCGGCTGCTCTGATCAGTAGTTTTCCGTGGTTTCTCCGATCAACACCAGGCGAATGCCAGAGCAGTACCCTACCAAACGGGCCACAGACCTTCCCCTTCCTTGTCCTATCCTCTCCCGATACACACACACTTACACTAACACGCACTACACTACCACATATTCCGGGAGACCGGTCGGGAGCTTAGAGCTTGTCCCGGCTGGGGTGGTGCCCCGCTGGTGAGAGAGTCCTGGTTAGGGGGAAACCCCACTAGCCAACGGTAGGTCGGTGCCGTATTTCGCCATCCAGCGGAGGAAGATCACGGCCATCTCCTGAGAAAAACATGCACTACACTACCGGGACTAATGACCAAAGCAGTTGACATGCCCGGAAACACGAAAAATCAATCAGTCAATTCAGAGTGCTCCCATGGAGCGACCTGTTGCTATGCCTCTGAGGTGACTTCCCGTTAATGAAATGTAATAAAGAAGCTTGACTTGGCGTAGCTGAGGGCCCACAACCCACGAGCCCTCAGGGTCGTAGCACAAAGTTGGCTCCCAGGCCACATCCAGCAGCGGGACATCAAACAATTTCAGTCAGGTGGGTACGGGAGCTCTCTGAGGATCTCAGGAGGCGGCAGATCTGAGGGAAGATCAAAGGCATCCCCGGGAGAGAGTAACGACATAGATGACCAATAAGTGAGAAAGTTTGTGAACTGACTGTCCCACACTCCGAAGGCCCTTTTGCTCACCATAATAACATACAAGATCCTTTCCGTAGCGGGCATGGCACAAGCAGCTAGTGAAACTGATAGCGTTTCCATGCGGTGTGGCGGGTGTCACCAGGCTGTGGGGCTGTGGCAGCCGTGCTTTAACCCACAGAATCTCAAGTACATAACATAAAGCTTGAAACCAAAGCAGCCAGCCATGGGTCGCTGCCACCAGTTGTAGCCCACATAGGACATGGCCTTTGTTTCTGCAGTGAAACTGAGTTGTACAAGGTTATCAGTAAGGCCCCATTGTGAGTCCATTCTAACACAAAAGAGTGGTAGGAAAAGCCAACCCCATTCAATATCAAATAAAATAAAAATTTTAAAAGTTAGGGAGAGTGACAATTAAAACAGAATAGATAGTGCTAAAGAATTGGGAAAACTAGTAAAACAATAGTGCAAAAATATTGGTTTTTTGTTTTACTCATAATAATTAACTTCAATTGTGCGTTTTTCTCACTTACACAGTTTTTTCCCTTCAGTCCCCTGAAAAATGTATAAGTGAAGTTTTTCTATAAATAAATATGTCAAAAAATCATTTTGTGACGGTACCATGTTCATTTGAGGCTAAATATTTTGTAAAAGGCCTTCTTTCCTGCATTATGGTTCTCCTTTTCATGCCATAAGATACCAGTGTTTTTAATGTGGCTAAAGCAAAGCAAGTGGACTGGTTATCGGTCTTTTGCAATCAGCTATTTATCACATAATTCTTATTTATCAATTTGTTCGTTAATTTTGCTTTGTAATGATCTTTAAATGTGTGCCCTTTTTATTGAGAATAACTAGAGTTAGTTAGGGTAATTACATGCACGTCTAAATAGTATGTTTGAAGACATATTTCAAAATCAAGTGAACTGCTTGAGGAATTTATTACCTTTTGTGTTAAAGAATAGTTTTTTGTGATAATGTAAGTAATATTGTTTTTTTTGCTGTCTATTTATAGGGAGCAGAGCATTTACAAGTTCTACTTGAGAAAGCAAAATCTGTGATACCTAGAGAAGCATGGGCGGAAACTCCTTTATCCATGAAAGCCACTGCTGGGCTTCGACTTCTACCAAAAGAGAAAGCAGAAGCCTTGTTGCGAGAGGTATTTCCTTTGATTCAATCAGTCATGGACTGTATCACATATTTGTTTAACAAACCACAACAGTTTACAATTTATTTAAACACCTCTGATATCATCAGATATAGTGAACCTCTGATATGGTTAACTAAAAATGTTAGTCCCTAGAAGTTCACTATAAACAGAGTCGACTGTAGTTGACCAAATAGGGTAAAGATGAGCAATGGAACATGCTTCCAGTTATGATGCACTCGAATCAAGCAAGCTGCCCAACTATTTGTCACCCAGATATATAGTATACTATATATCTTTGTGACAAACAGTCAAAAGAACTTAACTGTTTGCTTGATTGATAGTTTATTAATCTTATACTTCGATTTTTCTGTAGTGGCTGATGACATTAGGTCATTGTTATACATCCTGCCTTATAAAGTGAATCTTTTTAATTAATTCATGAACAACCTCAATGGGACACACACACACATACATGGTAAACTAGAATATTATTGATAAATTAATTTATCTTTCTTTTGTCCATACTTTAAGCATAATGACATTGAATGCTAACCCTTTTCTTGCTGTGTTTGACTTGTCTCAATGTGTTGCGGAATGCGGAGTCACCTGAACCTCATCACTTGTCTGGGTCTTGAGTTCTTTTGTGGCGTGTGCCTTTCAGTCCGGGAGTAACAAGATAAGTCAAACCAGCCACAACCGCTATTTTTAAATGTTACTATCTTGATTTTGGTGAATGTGTGACTCATGTTGGTATTAAAATCATCGCTATACTTCCTCCCCTTCTTTTATATATAATTAAATCAATGTTAATGATTATTCTTTCTACTTTTTACTAACTTTCTTTATGCACCATTAATTTGCCTGACTTAGATCTAATATATTTTGGTTAGCTCAGTTATAATTATGAAATCGTATTTTATCTCAGAGATTTTATTCTTATTGTAAGCTTGAAAGTTAATTGTTCTATGGGGTCTGAGTTGATATCTTTTCCATAGGGAAATTTCTTTTGGAAACTCTTAACTCTTTGGAAATGAAAAACATTATTCAAAATCTCTAATGTGCAACTATGCTCTGTTACTCTATTATTAAACATCTTCTTTGGATGCTATAGAACAACATACAGTTAACATATCATAAAACAATAACAAATATTTGAATTACAAATAAAACGCATTCGCAACAATTATCTCCATTCGTTCATAATATGCACAGATCTGTGCATGCAACTGACTGGAATCTAATGGCGATAATTGGTTGTTTTACTTTTGTATTAAAAAATTATGCAGATCTTCAATGTTGTACTTTTCTAAGCAGTCTTATTAGAAATTTCCACTTTCCTTTCGTTGAATTTGCTCTCTACTTGACTGCTGAATAACTCCCGGTCCGTTTGTACCACTTCTTTAAGGGCTCTGCCCACAGTCCAACTGCCTGTCATTCTCCACTCTCAACAAATGCCAATGTAATTTCTGTGTTATCTTTTACATTCTATGTTTTCTATTCCAATAAAATTTTAACTTTGCTACTGTTCCTTTAGCTAGCTCCTGTACTTTAGGCTAATATGGCAATTGTACTATTTTTGTACTGTGATATGGAACAAAAATGTGTTTATCTCCTCCACCTGCATCAATTTTAATCATCTTTGCAATTGCATGCACAGGCCTTGATGCATTCCTGAAGGGTGTACTATGTGTATCAAATTAGAACTCAAAAGTTTGTAATCTACTCAAGTTATTCACAACACATGCACATAGAAAAAGCTATTTTTTCATTCCAGAAACATGCACAAATATGCACTTAAAAAGTAGAGAGAACATTTCGAAGTGTTTTAACACAGTTTAAACGATCACCAAATTGTTACTGAAAATTAAAATTTTTTATAAAATATAGTAAACCAATAGTAAATACATAATCATATGCAAAATTATAAAAATCTGCTCTTTACTTATAACTGTTTCTAATACCTTGGAATTGAGATATGTACTTCCACAGGTTGTGCACATAAAAAAAGAGTCTTTTATTTATTTGATGTACAATTAGCCAAATTTCCTAAAACTTAATTTAACGAACTATCATTAATAAGTAACAAATAAATAAATTTGAAGAAAACAACTAAATTACTGAATACACAACTCTAGTTAAGAACAGTTTTTACTGCAACAAAAAATGATTGAAAATACAACTGTGTTAATACAAAAAATAAACATAACTCACTTTGGTACAAATTACACTGACTGAACATAACTCAAATAAAGGAACTATCATGTTTTACTGTGATTCAGTATTACAGCCTGTCAGTTATTAAATAATTAGATTTTTGTTAGTTTTAGGTAAGTTTAAGGTGCCCTTTGGAGGTCTTAACTTGAAAAACAATTTTTTGTTGTTTTTCCACTCTGATTCTCAATAAGCGATACATCTTGCTTTTTGATAGAACTTGAAACTTACATGTTTGTTCCAGGTGAACAAACTCTTTGCCGACTCCCCATTCCATACCACAGCCAATTCCGTGGGCATCATGGATGGTGTTGATGAAGGCCTGTTTTCATGGTTCACCGTAAACTTCCTCCAAGATCGACTGGGAGGAGATGTGGAGAATACTGCTGCCGCGTTGGATTTGGGTGGTGGGTCAACTCAAATAACATTTGCTCCCAGCAGTGAAGCAACTTTGAAATCATCAGATCCTGAATACCTCTACCACATTTCTGCGTTTCACCAAAACATCACTGTCTACACACACAGGTAAAATGATGTTTGTAGGTTGAAAGAGTACTTAATTTTATTCATCATCATTAATACCTTTTTGGACCAATGTTCCAATGGAACCAATGTTCCTGACTGACCAGGGAATAGGGGAATGTTGTTAAGATTTTTGAAGTGTTCCTGCATTTAAAATCTTGCAGGCTACATCTGCTCCATTTATCTGTAGGGCTATTGGTTATAACCATCCATGGTATTGTTTACTCATTCACATATTTCCTCCATTTATGCTGGTAGTCTTATTTTATTTATTGGATATCAACTTGTTCTTTTTGCTTAAATGTTTGCAATCCAAATTCTGTTTCTTATTTGTGATCTGTAAGATTGAACCTGAAATTTTGATTTGGACTATTTTCATAATTCTTTGATTCTTTTGTGCCTCTTATTCATCTTTCTTACCCTTATTTCAGCTTCACCTTTGGTGTGTTCTAAGTGGCTGCTTAAATATATTCACAAATTGTAACCTATTTATCCCAATTCCCCTTTGTAACAACTTGTAATCTGTATAAACAACCGTTCCTGAGATGAACGCTCCTTTTAGTCTCCCTGCCCATGTTGTTTGAGTAAAGTGAATTAAATTAAAGTTTGTTGTTTTAGTCCCATCAGCCTCTGATTTTTTTAATTTTTAATTTTTTTTATTGCAATGAACTATCAGCTACAGACTTAGTTCACAACACAATACTATTACACCACATGTGTATATGCATGAAGGCAGGGAAGGATGTAAATTTGATTGCAAGCAATTGTTATATTTGAATTCGAGAGGACATAGGGTGCCTTTGGCATGCTGGTATTTTTGTTGCTCCTCTCTGAACTCTTTCTTGAATCTCTGCTGAAACTTTTTTTAAAATGTTTTTGGCAAGCAAGTTATTGTTATGTAATTTATTTTGCTCATACATTCATGATGGAACTCAGTAAAAATATTTCAAAATACTGTATTTACCTGAATACAAGATGAGGCTTTTCATAAATATTTCATTAAAAAATATGGGGTGGTCTTATGTTCATAGATTAAGCCAATTCATTTAGGATATGATGTTTTATTGCCTTTCCATGATGTGCAACTCATAAATGTTGACTTAATAAGAAGCTGTGAGGACAATAAAAATGCCACTTTTGTATAATCCTCTCCTATGTTATTTCAGTAGTATAGATGAATTTTTCAACTCTCTCACACAACCAATCTTTATAAATAAGGTCTCTAAAGAGAGAGAAATCCACAGAGACGTGATGGACTTTAATAATATGAAGTATTTGTTGAAGAAACTCTTCTAAATATTCATGCAATCTGCAACACTCAGGCAGCATTGTTGAAATCTATATAGTTTTATAACTCCAATACAAAGCGTTGTAAGGACTTAAAACCTGGAATTTTGAGGCCAGAGGACTCAAAGAAACATTCCTCACATTGTACTCTACAGGATGAGGTTGTGCTGAGCATTCTATTACATTTTTTGCTTGTTCGGCGCTTCTCATTTCTACCCCACTTGTTCAGAGACATGCAAAATCTGCAACTATATGTGAAATTTAATGAATTACTGGAAATAATATGCAATTGAATTGCATAGGTGTATCTCTCTGTTCAGTAATAAAGAATAGTTTGTTTTGACAAAGGTGCATTTTAATGTTATGTTAATATACATTCAGTTAGTACAATTACAAGGAGACTTATTGAATGATAGATAAGAGGGTTTTGAATAAAAGTTATATTATGGGCTTAATTTGGAAGGATAGTGAAGAGGGTGGGTTTTAACGTGCAAAAGTCCTCACATGGGTGCACCAGTATCTAATTGTATTCATGAACATATTCTTGATATCCACTGCAAATTTGCCTGGTGATTAGACCAGCTTTTTTTTTTTTTAATGGGCCAGTAAAGAGAGAATTTAAAACAAATGTTATTAAATCAAGTAAATTGATTAAAAATCATTGCTCAAAAAGAAAGAAACAATAATCAGGTGAAGATAAAGGGGAACTTCCTTATGGGAGTTACGACCAACACTAGTATTATGAAAAGTATTGTGAAAATGTTCAGTTTTCATCGAGCCCCATCCTCTCTCCTCTTGGTACATTTTTGCCTCAGTTGTGGGAACCTCCTCGCTTTACCTTATTCTATTTTCTTCAAGATGTATTTCAGGGATGTTGGAAGTGGGGAGAAGTAATTAAACATTGACTACTATTAACTCTTTAGGACTATTTTTTATGAAGGGGAGGAGAAAGGGAAAGTAATAAGCTTCATTTTCTTCTCTCTCTCTCCATCCCTCTTTCTCTCCTCTCTTCCTCTATCTCTTTCTCTCTCTCGTCCTCTATCTCTTTCTCTCTCTTCCTCTATCTCTTTCTCTCTCTCTCTCTTTCTTTCTTTCTTCTTCTCTTTTCTCTTATCTCCTCTCTCTCCATTTCTATCTCTCCTCTCTCTCATTCTCTCTTTTTCTCTCTCCTTTCTTTCACTCTCCTCTCTTTCTCTCTTCTTGTTCTCTCTCTCCTCTGTCAACTAGAACAAAAGGTGAGTCTTTGGCATACAAATGAAAGGTTGATAGGTGAGTCTAACATTTTGAAATGAATGTACCAAAGTGAGGAGTTGTGTACATAATTTGGATTTTGAATCCATGGAAACTTACAAGTATATACTTTTGGGATCATTCTCAATATACGAGGTTCATGGATGTTGATTCATGTTGCCCCCAGAATTTTGCTTTCTTTGCAGTGACTCAGTTATTTTATAACACCATGATTTCTTTATGGTACATATATGACAAAGTCTATTTTACTGAACATGTCCAACAGAAACACAGTAAAATACTTGTTTCGATGCGTGAGTGCTGAAAAAGATATTCCAGAAAGATTGTTTGATTGAAAAGTTTTCCCCGAGGGCAGGAAAGAATATTTTCAGAAGGTAGCCTCAGAGAAATTGAATTTCACCCCTTGCTTAGACCATGAGAATTTTCTAAAGAAAAGTATAATTACTTGTTAATAATAGTTCAATAGTACAGTGTTTCATTACAATAGTCAATATATTGATTCATGCTTATCAAGTTATGCAATTGCTACATTTTGCCATTGGTAACAAAATTGAGCCGAGATAATGTTTAATTTTTATCACTGAAGTTAGTATAAGTATTTATAATTATTTTTCTTCTTTTAAAATTACATCAGTTCTATCTACATATTATGAATTTTCCTATAAAATGGTAATGATTGATTTTCAGCTATTTGGGTCTCGGTTTGATGGCTGCTCGGAAGGAAATTTTATCAGTTGGCAACCCTGCAGATGCCACTGAGCTACACAGTGAATGTATTAACCCAATAATAAAAACAGAATGGGCATATGGAGGAAAGACCTATAAAGTTCTGTAAGTTTTTGTGTGTTTTATTATGTTATGTAAAAGTTTCTTCTTCTTTTTTCATGTGACTGAATCAACATGTTAGAATTTCTTAGGTTAACATTCGATGTAGATGAAAACTTCATGTAAACTAATTAATGTGTTACTGTAAAATGACATGAAATAGGTACACCTCTGTAATTTTCATAAGGGTCCCAACAGATTTAATTTATTAAAGAACAGGTAACTTCTCTTCCATCTTTGGAGTTGCTCTGCTTCCTTCATTTTTATGGTTTCAATCTTTATTTAATTATGATATTAGAAAGTGTTTGTGCCCAAGGGAACTGGGTAAGGGATTGAACAAAAATAGAGTTCGAAGTGAAATAAATTCTCTCCTGTTTATTTTACAGTTTTATTTATTTTATTTTATTTTATTTTTTTAAAATAATAAATGGCTTGTTTCAAGAAGGAATGCCCATTTGAGTTTCCATATTTTTGATTGATTGTTGAAAGTATAAACAGTTGAACCTCCATTATTTGGGATTTGATTATCCAATGTCCATTCGATAATGGAAATGATTAAATGAATGAATTAAAAAAAAAAAAAAGCGAAGTTAGTGATAAAAGTAACTTCTAACCTTGCAATGATATTAGTTAATTTAATAAATTGATTCAGGATTGACTTGAATTGATCACATGAAATGACAGAAATTAAAAAAGAAATACTACACACATCCTCTCTCAAAATGATAATTTTTACGATTAAAATGGTATATCTAAATTGAGTCTGTGAGTATCTTAATATCTACAATGTAAATTGTACTATATTTTTTTAAAATTAATTTTTGATTAATTTTCTTTTCAATTAACACATTTGAACCAACTAAAAAAGGGTTTCAAGTATGCAGGGTTTTCGACTTTGTGTGCATCTGCTTTCCTGGCAGTAATCCAGATGACTGGGATTCAACTGCATTTAATTTAGAGTTAACTAAAATTATTTATTTCAATATTAAATAAAATTGTTTTTCCCTTGTGGATTTTCCTCAGCAGCTGGCGTACATCTACCTGTTTCTGTATCAATATTGTCATACATTTTTCAATTATTTTATTTGTTTTAGGGGTTCAAAAAATCCTTTGTACCTTGAGATCAAAGGAAATGCCAATCGAATTCCTGAAAAGAAACCTGTTGTGAGGTTTGAAGAATGTGCCAAGATAATCAAAAATTATGTTAGTAATAAAGTGGATAAACCTAAAGAACTTAATGAGAAAGAAATTAATGCTTTTTCCTACTATTTTGATAGAGCAACAGAATATGGTCTCATAGGTATGTCTTGCTTCTCTTATATTAGAATAGAGCATGAGAATAGGGGAAGACTTGTCACACCAGGAACTTGAAACACAATCATAACGTCATAGATGTGATCAACTTTAATACTAACCGTTGCTTGGCAGGACAATTTTTAATTGTCTTTGGACAACCATATCTTGTGTATCCTAATCTTAACAGGCCTGGAATTTGATATATTACATTCACATGCGCTTCCAACTATTATTGGAGCCTGTCTGTGTTATTAGCTCTTGATTGTTGATGCCAACAAACAAACAAACAAACAAACAAGAGGGCTGCTCCACCCTACCTCTTAACCTGAGTGGTAGGAGCATTGTGGCTGTGGAGTAATAGGTAATTGCATGTCAGGGAGATGCCTTCGCTTCTTTCCTCACACTGTCATTCTCGTACATCACACACCACTTTTGAATGACTCACAATGAATATGAGTGGGAAAGTTCCTAAGTTAATGTGCATTGCTTTTATCCCAGTGTTTCAGCAAGCAAGGCCTTCCAAGAGAAAACAAGCTGCCATGTTTTACATTGAAAGCTAAGAAAGGGTAGTGTCATCTTAAGTCATGGGCCACAAGGTTCAGCAAAGAGCATGTTTTTCAGAATAGAATATAATAATTACTCAGAAGATTATGTTCAATTATTATTTTTCATCACATGTATATAAAAGTGCCACTTTTTCTCAGTTTTGTAGTGAAGACACTAATTTTTACGTCTTCTTTATTATTATGCAATATGTTCTCAAATACATATTTTTGTTTGCTGATAAAATTTAAAAAAATTGAAATTGTATATTAAATTACATAATTTATTGTGATATTTACATAAATTTTCGTTTTCAATCCACAAATGGATAGGGGTTCCATCATGTTTCTCAGTCCAAGGCTTTTAATGCTGTTAAGGTTGCTTTGACTGAGAGGATTAATGAAATATTTTCAATCTTCACTGTAAGAACCTCAGATTACAGATTCAGAATGGAATGAATATATTCTTTTTGAAATATTTTTATAATTAGTATGAAGTTGATGTTGATGTTGATTTTCAGATCCGTTTAAAGGAGGTGTTGTGAAAATTAAGCAGTTTCATGATGCTGCTGTTGCCAGTAAGTATTCAATATTTAATTAGGGGTACTAGCGCAGACTTGATTATGAGCTGAGTGTGATGTGCATTTGTTCGCTGACGCCATTCCCACCTCCAGTTGTAATCATACTGTCAACATAAGTGGAAGAAATATGAAACAGGAAAGGATAGGGCCCATACTCGCCCATACCCCATATTCGCATACACTTTGTTCCTGCCACATTGAAATGCCAAATTACTTTCAAAGGTAAGTTTTCTCGCTTCACTCGCCTGGATCCAAGTCATGGCGAGGCTCGGGCCTTCAGCCCTCATGTTCTCTATAAACACTAATCTCTTGAGTCTATGCACCTCATAATTACCAATTAACTTTTATAAGAAAGCACATTAATGGTTAAGTTCACTACCCTGCATTTTGTGACTGTAGTGACAGACAAATGAACATCGCACAGAACATAACCCAGTCTCCGCTCAAATATCCAAAACTTGTTATTTATAATCACCCTACAAATGTCAAATATTCCTGAGTTAAATTGTGGTTTTCTTTTTTCAGCATGTGCAACACCAAACACTGAACAACCTTTTATGTGCCTCGATTTAACATTCATATCAATACTACTTCAGGATGGATTTGGACTTAATCCACAGACCTCTTTAAATGTATGTTTTCACGTAATTTTTTTCACATATATTTCTTTACACGAGTCATTTTTGCAATTTTATGGACATGCCTATAATTCAAGTTAAGGAATCTTTTTCTTACTCTAGAGACTGCAAAATCGTGTTATGAAGATTCTTATTATTTCATGGAAGTTTTTCAGTTCCACAAAGAAATATTATCACAATTGTGATCATGAAGCCGGGGGGAATGCTGTAACTATCTTTCTAGGAAACTTTTTTATTTGGCTTAAGAGTGTAGTTTTTATAATTCTTCCTTCCCCAGAAACCATTTATCTGAGACTTGTACTGCAGCCCAGTGACACATGCTTTTCAAAACACACAACATCAAAAGCTGCACCAGCTGTACTAGTAATGAATTATGTAAAACACCTGTGTGCATTAAAACTAGGAATGGCAATGAAGCTATTTCAGACAAAAATATTGCCAACCATTTGTTAGGGATAACTTGGGTTAGAAATAATGTGGGAACATCTGACTAAAAGAATACTACCACGCACATACTACCACGAGCCCTATGGGCAATGCAGATGCAAACTCTGTGACCTACAATGTCCCAACTATCATATAGAGTAGTGCTCAGAGTACAATCAATCACAGAGTATGCAACTACCAAATGATCAGGAAAGTGAAGTAAAGAAAGACTAAAAAGTGAAAATAAATGTATGTAATAAAACAATATAAAAAAACGTGTGAAATCAATGAATACTAATCAATGCACATTAGAGTGCTGTTTAGCAATTATTATTATTTTATTATAAATTTTCTCCATCAAATTGCTTGAGAAATTCTCATAAAGAAATCTATTTTGGATCTGGAGAGGGTTGTGTGAAGTTTACCATGGACAAAGTTTATTCACTTAAAAACCCACTCACTTATTGAAAGATTGGCACCTGCTATACAAAATTAAGAAAACCGCCCATTGAATTAAAATTTACTTGGTGTTGCTGTATTTCACGAATCTCCCAACCCCCAAATTCCAATTCCCTATCCTCTATTAAGTCCAAATTCACTCCAACTACCTAATTTCATGCTATGAAAACTAACAAATTGAACGCCCAGTGTCGCAACAGTAGCATCTTATTTCGTAGCAAGCCTGACGTTTTTTAAATTTTTTATTGCTTATGAAGTATGATTCAAAAGATCTTTTCTGGCAGCAAATTCTTAAACAATAAGTAATAATAAGCCCTCCCCCCTCTCCCCTAAGAATTTATGTTGCAAGAAGTGATGCTTTATAATGAAGATGTTATGTTTTAGATTACGTTTTCCGGGTGTAAGAAGAAATATAATTTGTGTGCTTCTTTTTGCAGCTTTTCAAGAAAATTGATGGCCATGAAATCAGTTGGGCTCTTGGGGCCGCTTTTCACATCCTTCAGAATGGTCTGTAGTTGTTCTGCACCACCCATCACATCAGCAGCCAACACACCTTGCATAGTGCCTTATGCCACACTCCCTCATTTTGCTATAGTCTGATAGTTGTAGCTCAGGGGATGAAGTTTACATGGAATTCATCATAAGCCAAAGTTGTCTCTTTTCTTTTGAAGTAACTGTTTGGTACAAAAGGAAATAATGTGCATTTGAATTTATCTTTGAGCCACACTTGAGAAAATGTCTTAAGAAAGCTTCTCAGAAATGTTTTGTTAAATAAGTGAGTGTGCCGGAAAAAATTGTAGTGGTAGTTTGCTATTTATTAGCATGCCTGAATAGGGATGGCCGCAAGTTTTGGAACCCTCTGGGTTGCCTTTTCCATTAAACTTTTATTTTTTTTATTTTGTAGAGCTACAGGGCTCCTCTTTGAATTTTTAAAAGGCATCGCTTGGGATTGCAGTGCCAGATTTCTTAGAACAGCCATATCTAGAATTTTTTTTTCTTACAGGGAGGACAATAATAGATTTTTATGGATGCTCTGAAATATCATCATGTGTTTTGCAATTTCAGGTCTAACTGGATATCAAATTCATGAATGGGAAGAAAGAGAGTAACAGGGGGAAAAGTGTAAAAAACAAAAAAAACAACAGGAAATTTAATGATTTTGAATTATTGTGTAACTGTGCAAATGCAAAATAGCTTTGTGTTGAGTGTTGTGATTTAAAGGTGAAAAAAAAGGTGTTAACGTAAGTGTCAGTGATATTATCGCTCTTCCATGGTCTTTTTTGCCTTCTGTTTATTGCAATTAATTCAATGCTGTCTTGCTTGTCCATTGTTTTTCTTCATCTTCTGCATTTGTTCAATTGTTCACATTGTTCAATTATTGAATTTTCCATTATTAATTTGGCTCTAAGATGTACTTTTCTAGAATTGATTTTAAATGAAAATTTCAATTGTTATCTTTTTGGGAGGGATGACAAGATGGACTCTGCCCCAGTAACAGATTCATGAGCATTTTCATAAGTTTCTAATGGTGGTCTCCGCTTGGAATTGATTTTACTAAAAGTTCCTTAATTATCAGAACAAATCTTCAGTACCTGTGTTCCAAAATATTGAATGAAAAATAGCATCTGAAAACAACTAAATTGTTGCCATCCCTATGCCTTATACAAGTGTTGCACACTTCTGATGACTTGATGCACATTATGCGTATGTCTCCGAAACATGTCTGAGTACATTTCCAAAAGTTTCAAATGCATTAAATTTTTAATCCTGTTAATTTCACCATTTCAGTTTCTGATGCTCAATGGTTTTTAGAGTGAGGTTATAAAACTATTTTGAAAAATAGACTTTTCTGATCAAACGTTTTGAAAAACTTACT
Organism: Teleogryllus occipitalis; assembly: GCA_011170035.1. Classification (NCBI taxonomy): domain Eukaryota; kingdom Metazoa; phylum Arthropoda; class Insecta; order Orthoptera; family Gryllidae; genus Teleogryllus; species Teleogryllus occipitalis. The sequence continues at coordinate 50,429 of BLKR01000048.1, read as the reverse complement.
TGATTGAATAACTTGTTCAGAAAACAGTCTCCATTTTTGTAAAATTTTAGGATTGTATCATGAAAGTCTTAAACTTGAGGTTCACCACACCGAATTGTAGAAAAAACTAATTTGTATTTTATGAGATCCTTCACATTTCACCTTATAAGAACCTCCAATAAAAATGGAATTTGCAAGTGGTAACCTTACACTGTAGTAGGTTGTAGAAATAAAAGTGAAGTGACTGAAGAGTTTCCAACAAAATTGAACCACTCGTAAAATCATAAAATCTAGGACCGTCAGTCATTGTATCATTGGCACTTTTGGATTGTGTCTTCACAGCAATAACTAATTGTAATGAGACTTGCAAATGTGTATCTTATTCTAATTATGAGTGATGCCATATTTTTTATGACTTCACTTTATTATATTTCAATCATGTTGGAATATTAAATAATACAATCATCGAAAGCAGAATGCTTCCCAATAATGGCCAAATGTTTGAAAAAATGCCATGAAAAGATATATTATAATTATTTTATTAAATAAGTTTGTGTAGTTTTACGAATGTTAAATTAAAACACTGACATCACATAAGTTTCTAGTACATGCTTTTGTAATAATTTAATAAGATCTACTGCATTGAATCCTTAAGCTCTTGTTGAAATTTATTTGAGTTTTTCAGCAGAATCAAATAGTTAAATGCAATATCTTGTGCATGTGTGTGTGTGTGTGGGGGGGTCTCTTCTTTCAATAGTCTGCATAGAAATTATTGTCTGCAATTTATGTTATCAGGAAGCCTTGAGGAAGAGTAAGATATCTGTATGTTTCATCCTTGCTATGAAGTGGAGATGCGTACACCCAAAATTCCCTTGGTTGATGCTAAAGAAATGCCTTTTGAAATAACCTTTTCTCTGAAAGTACTGTATTTTGGCAAGGAAATGCTAAATAGTTGCACTTATAATTGTTTAACGTGCAGGAAAAAATTGTAAATTAAGTAATTGATTTAAAGGTATACACAATTCATAATGACAACTTAACCCTATCTTGTTATTTCAATAGTGTCAGTAAGAAAAATATTTTGTCACAATCAATGTCAATGCCAGCAGAATTTTTCAGTGTTGGTTTACATACTCATAGCAATCTCATATAAAATTGCAAATAGTAAGAAAAAAATTTTGGCATGACCAGTTTTATCTGTTTTTAGAATACTCCCCTTGGTTTCGTCAACATTAAAAACCTGCTAATATAGATATTGAATTATAGTCCTCACTTTAATGATATCATTATGGTATTGATGATGGCCAAGATGTTGAAAAGTTGAATTACAGGTAAGATTGAATATGACAAAATTGTGTTTCACTGACACATCAATATTTAAGCATAATCTTAGAATTAGCTTCTTTAAAATCCTATCCTATTGACATAAACAAATTAACGTATAATTTTGTTGTTAAAAAGTTTGTAGAAACTTCTTATTCTTTTAATATCCTCTTGGCATTATAGTAGAAAAGAGGTGAATTTTTGGTGATGTTCTATCTCATGTTCAAGGCAATTTCAGGAATATGCAAAAGTGACCAATAACTTGATGAGATTTTCTGTGTTAATTAATTTTTATATACTTCTACTGTATTATATAAATGAATATTTTATATAGAAAAGATTAACATTTCAAATAACTATTTGAGATATTAGTTTTATCAAGGTTAGACCTTATGATTTCAAGCAGCTATTTTTCTAAAATACAGTTTTCGCTAAATTTATATGAACTTGTTTGGTTTAAGATTTTAAGTTCAGTTTTCATTTCCTCTGTTCATGGAGATACACTGCAGATGAAGGATCTTGATTTTGATACCTTATCTACCACACTTGTTTTGAAGATTATACTTTTGGAACAAGTGGCATTTTCCATTTTGCTGTTATTTAGATTGTTAGTTTTAACTGTGTGGTTGTGATGATTCAAAAAGGTGAAACTTGAACTTTTTGACTTTGGTGCTTGCTGAGAAGTTACTATTAGTAGATTCTCCTTTTGTGATGCATATTTGCAATTAATTGTTGGGAGACATTTTATCGATGAGTTTAGAATAAATGTTTGCCAATTTTTCCTACTACTAATTTTATCTGTTTCTTATGAAAATGTATAACTGCTAATTCTAGCCATTGCTCAAACCAGTTCATCTTGCTCTGCTGCTGATATTTTTATGGAGAATCTGTACATAACATATCGCTAATAACTTTATACAAAACAAATTTTTGAAAATTTGATGCAAATTGTTAATGATGTTAACAGCTAGTAGAAACCATTTTTTATAATCTATCAGATTAAGAAACATCTCTCATTGTTAATTTCACATATCTGATGTTGATGTATTTATCTTTCAGTAAGTTATGAAACAACCTTCACAAGGGAGTTCACAAAATCTAATATTTTGTCTTGCAATGTAAGAATATAAGTTTCTCAGGTTATTGAATGGCTGGGTAACCAAGTAAAACATCAAATCAGAAGAATGAGTGATTTTGACTCATTCATACATTTTAGTCTAACTCAAACTGAAAATGTTTTTTTGTTTTCTTGTGCTAGTCACTGGGTTGATGATATCACTTGCTTCTTGATTATGAACGTGTTAAATCTATGGAAAATCAATGAAGTCTGGTCATAGTTTTGACCATTAAGTATTAATATTTTATGATAAACTGCAAAAGCTCTCGCATGAAAGTAATTTGATTCTTAACATCATTTTATGGTAGATTTTTCATTTTTAATGATCATTCATAAATTAATTTTCTTTACTTTAAGAAACCTTTAAATCTAAGCAGACCCTAATAATTGCTATTATTGCCTTATTGGAGGGAAAGGGAAAGTGATTTACTCACATCTAATGTCACATGTTTAATAAGTGCATTTCACTTTAAAGAGTCAATCATCAACAAGTTTTATAGTTTCCAACGTCCTCTGCATTGAAATACAAAAGAATTTTATTTGAACATTGCGTAGTGCTTGTGTGCCCTATTTTTTCACTGGCTCATTTACTATGATTGTCTTCATTTTATCATCATGCATCATTACTAATTTGATGTAGTAAGAGAAATTTTAAAGATCATAATAAGTGTTCTGCAGTATTAATGCCATACTACAAATTTACTTATAAATTTGAATATCTGGTGATCTAAAGCTTGCAAACAGATGTCGTCAATTCTAATTCAGTTCATGGAAGAAATGTGTTTAACATTATTGAAAAGCTGCTTCTGGCAAATGAGTGTTTCACCCAATGGCTAGTGTAAATTGCATTCGTTCTTTCTGTTCTAACAATGAACAGTCTTCCCATTGCCAAATAGTATTGAAGTCAATAGATTTTTTATAGATTTCCATTCCTCTTTTAGGAAACTAGTTCCTATTATTAATTTTCTACTATTAATGAGTGCTGTTATCATGAAATTCTCATTGATTTCTTTTTGTTTCAAATAATGTTCACATCATGTATAAACGATGCATTTTTGTTATGAATACATCTTTCTCAGCTGTTAAAAGAAGATGTGTGTTAATGTTATTGAAAGGGGTTTCATTGGTAATTGAGAAGATATGTAAACAGTATTATAGAAAATAAATTAGGTACATTTCAGTACTTACCCAACAGTTTGTGATAAAACTTTTGAAGATTCTAGCAACCCTCTGGTTGCATTACCTTCAGATTAATTCTTTGGAATGTGTTAAATATTCATGTTAATACTATTTTCAATAAAGTATTTTGAAACTTTTTTATTATTATTATTATTATTTTTTTTTTTTAACCCTCCTATCTTTTTTTTAAAAGATTATTGAAGTATGCAGAGAAGAAAGCCAAGAGTTGAGATATGTAATTCTTAAAAAAAAATTAAGATTGTTACCAGATGGACAAAAGAATGACTATGTCACTTGACATAGAAATTTATATACATGATGTGAAATAAATTGCCAAAACCATGATTTTTGAGCTGATAATTTTAAATGGATCTATGTGCCCTGGACAATGAAAGCCATATTAGATTGATCAAGAGATTCGCTGGGTCTACCTCCAGCAATGGTTCTATGTTCTTTTTACCTCGTTTGCAAGAAACTTGGTTCTTGGCTTGTAGATTATGAACCTAAATGCCATAAGGCGCCAAAAATATTTCGAATTTTTATAATTTTCAAAAAATCAAAATTTATCATGAACACGAGATCTTCAGCGACCTTTACACTATCCAAAGTAAAAATTTAATCAAAAAAATTGGTGCCGTTTTTGAGAAAATAATTGTTTAAACATTAAAAATTGCCTATATTTCACGTAAAATTACGCAAAAAGTACTCAAATTTTCAAAAATTGGACATGACCTTATTTCAAAATGTCTTTAAGGAAAAGATTTTATTACGGGAAAAAAATCACCATCTTTCATGTTTTAAGTGTAGGAAGACGCCGAAAAAAACTGAACTTTTGCAGTTTTCGAAAAATGATTTTTTTTCTATATTCAGCAACAGGATTTATCCACTTTTTTTTACCAGGGTCCGGCAATAAGTGTTTTTCCGTCGAAAATTCGCCGTTTTCCCCCGCAGCATTGTATAACTTTCTATACTGCTGGAGTAATAGCGAGGAAGTAAAATCGGGCGTAGATTCTGTGGCAAATTCACGTCATATTCATGATAGCATAGGGGGTATTGAAGACGTGATATTCAAGTTACGAGGTAAAGATGTACATCTGGGACGTTACCGCGAATGTTCAATTCATTAAATTGTGAATAATTATTAGTTGATTCAGTGTTTAAATGGATGTTCCAGATAATAAAGTTAGAATAATAATAGTAAATATTATGGACATGCCACTTGTGAACTAGCTTACATGGTAGTTAAATAGCAACTTAAAATTATCAGGAGTGTTCGGCAAGAAAGTTTTCCCTGGAAACCTGCATTCTTCTGCGCCAGGTCTTCGGAACATCGACGCAACTGACGAATTCCAAGTATTCTTTGCGTAAGAACAGCGGCGACAAAACAAATTTTGCTCAAGGAAGATTAATATTAACTTGGTAGAAATTCGTAAAGGACGTGCTTCATTTAAAAATATTTGAGTAAATGCTTGAATGAACAAACATATATTTTGAGAAGAAGAGCTCTTAAAGTTTGAATCAACTGTTTTAAAATTGTCAAAACATACGAAACTATAGTGGTGCTACAATATGGCAGAAACTTTCTCGTACTGGTTAGTTTTCAAATTTCTTTGGTCTGGACTGACTTTTCCTTCTTGACATTACCATGTATCGCCGTCCCAAGTATATTTTTCTCTAAATTTTCTCAATTTTTCGGTCTCCTAATGGTAGAATTGAAATATTACTTTGTAAGAATGTTAAAGAAGAATAAAACATCGTCCTACATGGAAATATTCGTTGAAAAATTTGGGGCCGTTTGTGAGATATCTTTTAATTGTTACTCTGTATGCGAAATTGAAAACTTACAAGGAAAAATTTGGTTTTTCGAGAAACTTCATTGGCAGTCATTTGAAACACTTTCACTCACTAATGAAATAATGCACACAAAAATAGCTGGAAATTTGCATATTAAAAGAGAAGAGATTTAAAAAAAAATACTGTGCGTAATTTTCGAAAAAAAAGTACACCATAGTGACTTTGGTGACATCTTAATCGGTGTTCTTAGTACTATCCCTACAAAAAGTTTAAAGAAATAATTTCGATCCGTTTTTGAAAATAATGCGTTGGAAAGTTTCTGAAACTGAGGGAATTTGAGCTCATTTTCACAGAAAACTTGATTTATAGAGAATCTTTATCAGACATTTGAAGCACGTGTATGATATATAGAATTAGAGGTCAAATATTGAAGGTTTCTTCGAGAATTAGCTATTTTTACTTTCTCGTATACGTACGATATACGGAGTAATATACGTAGTATAGAGAAAGTCATGTAATGCGCTAAAAACGGAGGATTCGGTAGAAAAAATCATTGCCGGGCTCTGGTGGCGAAAAAGTGCATAAAACCAGTTGCTAAATTAAGAGAAAAAACATCCTCTAACTCGTAGTGTAGCCAGAATCCTTGTTTTGTGGGTCCTTGATGCCGAAAAACCAATTGAAAGCAAAAGTCCGTCCGTCTGTGAACACTAGCGCCTAAACCACCCGTACGATAGTTTCCAGACTGAAGAATCCTATGTCGTTCTGGCGCTTGTTGAATCTTTGAAATTTTGAGAATCATTTTTTAAAATTGGGGGGTACTTTACATGACGTCCCCTGGATATTTTCAAAATTTTCTCAAAAACGGCTCCAAATTTTTTTCTTTAAATTTCTTGTAACATAAGAGCAAAATACACTTATAAAGGTGGCATAGGTCAGAATTTCACCGATAACTCTGAATTTTCGAAAATTGTAAAAGATAGAATTTTTTCCGGAGTCTACAATTACAAAATTGATGACAAGGAATTTTCCTTCAAATGAAATTTGTTGTGCATAAACAGTTCTTTCAATTGGGTCATCTAGACGTTTTTTTGGAATTTTTAGTAGCTTTTGTGCAATAGTGATGCAATATTTGAAATTTTAAAAAATTACAAAAACAAGATTTTCTTAAAAACGGCTCCAAATTTTTTCTTTAAATTTTTGGTAAGGTTAGTGCCAAACGAACCCCATGGCGTGACATAAACGGCATATTGCTGTATTCTTTTGTTATTTCAAAAATGAATTTTTTTAACTTATCTCTCAAGTCTGTAAAATTTACATTAAAAGCGATTTCTTTACATTATTATAGTTATGAGCACATGTGCTTTAAAGAATGTCAAATAAAGTTTCTCAAAAACTCAATAGTTTTCTGTAAAAATCAGCACAAACTTCCGCATTTTCAGAAACGCTCAAACGCCATTTTCTCAAAAATACCTGCAAACTTTTTCATAAAATTTTTCCAATAGAAATTGCACTGTTTAATATGACGTAAAGTTCATTTTCGTGTATTCTTTTGTTGTTGTTTATAATTACACAAATGTAATTTTCTTGAAATACCCCCCCACGCCGTTAATATGGAAATTTCCATCGATTTTTTTATTTTTTTTATTTATTTTACGTCAAAAAACAGTTAAAACTGCGTATGACGTGCTATGGGGAAAAATGTATTGTGTGCACATTTTTCAAATTCTGTGATCCCTACACTAAGTCATATACTAATTAAATTTTAAAAAAACAACAACCCTCCCATGTAATAAAATCTATTTTCAAGGATAGATAAGCAATAAATTTTGGCTCTTATCCATGTTGTCCTTCGGAATAATACTTCCTGCCACGACAACATGGAAACGATAATTTGAATAATTGTATTTCCCAATGAATTCTAGAAGACGTGCACAGAAAATGAAGTTACATTTATGTCCAGAAGCAAAACAAGGGGCCATCTCAGCATTTGCTCAATGGATCAGGGAAACTGGACGAAAAACCTGATCGAGATGGGGGTCATTGACCCGGAGGCTGTAGTACAATGCTTGTTACAGGTTGTTTATACACATTTATGCAGTCCAAATGGTAAATAATGCATTATGTATCATTGTTAAAATTAATGTTACTTTTCTTGTGATGTTCAGTATAGTCTCTAATTGTATAGAAACAGTTATGCAGCAGAAACGATTTCACTTGAGATTTAAACTTTTCTATCGAATTTAATCGTTTAATGTCATCTGACAAAGTGTTGTAAAATAATGTACATGTATTGTATGTGAATTTTTTGTATTGAGCTGTTGATACTGTCACCTGATGAATATGATTTCTACGTCGAGTGTTATAGTAATAGACTTCGGCATTTTCTGAAAATATATTCCCGCCCTTAAGCAAGTCATTTTTGACAAAAATCACTGATTCGTAAATAAACAGACAAGGTAATGGTAAAATTCCTAGATTAATGAAGAGAGGCTTACATGAATCACGTGGGTGGGATTTGGTTATTATTCGTACAATTCGTTTTTGTAATCTAAAAGTCTGGGAGCTATAAGATGTATTTCCCCAGAATATTATGCCATATCTCAGGCGGGAATGAACATTCGCGAAGTATACACAACGAGCAGTATGAAGGCTGACTGAATTTGCAAGAATTCTGAACGCGTAGCATAATGAACTTAATTTTGTGTTCAATTCATTTAAATGGACGTTCCATTTAAGGTTTGACTGAATTGAGAGACCTAAAAAATTTGTTGCCTTAATATCAGTCAATGATACACCGTCCATTTTCAATGGAACACAGAATTGTTTATTTGAAATGGAAAACTGCATTAAAACCGTTTTCTTTTCGTTTACTATTAATTTGTTATTTCGGAACCAATTTGAAACATCTGATATTGTACTATTTACGGTTTCTTCATTGCAAAGGATGTTCGTGTCATCTGCAAAGAGAACCGTTCTTCCGTTTCGAATCGTCGAGGGCATATCGTTTACGTAAAGTAGGAACAGAATAGGGCCTAAAATCGATCCTTGAGGAACTCCACGTGCAATGGGCAAAGAGTCGGAAAGGTGCGTACGTAATGTTCCATCATTCCAGTAAGGTATTTCAACTCTCTGAGATCGTTGTTTAAGGTATTTTGTTCGTTGTTTAAGGTCGATTTGTATGCATTATTACATTTGTAAGTATATGTGCTTGGAAGGACTTCAAATGAAGTTTTTCTAAAACTCAATAGATTCCTGTGAAAAAGAGCTTAAATTTCGTATTTACAGTAATGCTTAATCGTCATATTTTTAAAAAACGACTACGAAGTTTTCAATGAAAACTACTATTTAGTCTTTTTACTGTTCTTTAATATTGTTGAATTAATTATTCAGATGAACAACTAGGAAAGTAAAAAGTTGAGAAAATTTAAAAAATGTACTTTGGGTGACGTTAGATGGCAGCTGACCAGAGAATGGACGTCTTTAAAGACAGACCACACCAAAGAAATTAGAAAAATTTCGTACGAGAAAGTCTGTGCCATTCTGTAGCACCTCTAGTTACTTTCTCGTATACGGAGTAATATAAGTAGTATAGAGAAAGTTATGTAATGCTGCGCGAAAAAAACGGCGAATTTTCGACAAAAAAATTAATTGCCGGGCCCTGAAAACAAGATAGTTGATAAATGCAGTTGCTAAATTAAGAAAAAAAATCCTCTAACACGTGATGTAACCAAAACCTCTCTTTTGTGGGTGCTTGATGTTGAAAAACCAATTGGAAGCAAAACGTCCGTCCGTTCGTCTGTGAACACTTCTAGCGCCTAAACCATTTGTACGATCTTTCCCAAATTGAATTCCTAGTCGATGTGGCTCTAGTTGAAGCTTTGAGATTTTGGAAAACATTCTTTAAAATGTGGGGGTACTTTACATGAAGCCCCCCCGGACGTTTTCAAAATTTTCTCAAAAACGGCTCCAAATTGTTTCTTTAAATTTCTTGTAAGGATAGAGTATAATATACTTCTAAAGGTGGCATATGTGCCGTTTTCACGGTTAACTCTGAATTTTCGAAAATTGCAAAAAATGTGAATTTTTTCGGCGTATTCCTTAAATATTGAAGATAAAGATTTTTTCTTCCAATGGAATTTTAGTCCATAAATAGTTCTTTCATTAAGGTCATGTAGATTTTTTTGTAAATGTTAGTAGTTTGTGTGCAATAGTGCGTGCAATATTTGTAATTTTAAAGAATTACAAAAACAAGACTTTCTCAGAATGGCTCCATATTTTTTCTTAAAATTTTTGGTAGGGTTAGTGCCAAACTAACCCTATACGATGACATAAACGCCACATTGCTCAATCCGTTTATTTTTTCAAAAATTACAAAAATGTAGTTTTTTACTTTTCTCTCACGTTGATGCTACTTTCTTTAGAGGCGATTTCTTCACAGTATTATATTTATGAGTATATGTGCTTTAAATAATGCCAAATAAAGTTTCTCAAAAACACAACAGTTTTCTGTAAAAATGAGCTCAAATTCCGCATTTTCAGATACGCTCAAACGCTATTTTCTCAAAAAATGGCTTAAAAAATGTTCTTCAAATTTTCCCAATAGATGTGCTTATTGTACTGTTTAATATGGCGATAAGTTTATTTTGGTGTATCAATTTGTTTTTTCAAAAATTAGACTAATGTAATTGTTTTCAAATATTTCTCATGCCGTTGATTTGCACATTTACATTTATTTGAATACATTATTACACTTGTGAGTGAAAGTGCTTCAAATAACTTTCAATGAAAGTTTTTGAAAACTCAATTTTTTTCTGTGAAAAGAGTTTCAAATTTCGCTCATAGAGTAATGCTTAATCGCAAATTTTCTTTAAAACAGCTCCAAATTTTTAAATCAAAATTTATATTTTGACGAGGTTTTGCTCTTATTTAATATTCTTGAAGTAATATTTCGGTTCTACTTTTAGGAAACCGAAATATTGAGAAAATGTCAACAAAATGTACAGGGGGCGTCCAAAGTTGACAGCTGTCCAGAGAAGGGAGCAATACCTTAAAACTCAGTGTATACCAAGGAAATTAGAAAATAAATCTACGAGAAAGTCTGTGCCATTCTGCAGCACCTCTAGTTTTTATTGATTTGGCACCAAAAGATAATAACAAAGATATTTATAAATTGCAGTACCTTCAAAATACCAAAATAATAATTGAAGTTCCAACAGCAAAGCGAGACCTTGTATAATGCCATCGCCGCCAAAGTTGGAAGCACACGAAGCACTACTGCAACCATCCTTATCAGTATCCTTATCGCCCCTCCCGTTCCCCTTCACCGGGTGGCGGGGGGTTCAAAACCCGAGCAGGGCAACGAAGCGACCATTCTCTCCAAGTCACTCACATGCTTCAACTCGATGTGCCAGTCCGTGGCGTGATCTGCTTCAACCGACGTGCCTCAGTCCGTGACATGATCTGCTTCAACCGACGTGTCTCAGTCCGTAGCATGATCTGCTTCAACCGACGTGTCTCAGTCCGTAGCATGATCTGCTTCAACCGACATGCCTCAGTCCGTGGCATGATCTGCTTCAACCGACATGCCTCAGTCCGTGGCATGATCTGCTTCAGCCGACGTGCCTCAGTCCGTCGCATGATCTGCTTCAACCGACATGCCTCAGTCCGTGGCATGATCTGCTTCAACCGACGTGTCTCAGTCCGTGGCATGATCTGCTTCAGCCGACGTGCCTCAGTCCGTAGCATGATCTGCTTCAGCCGACGTGCCTCAGTCCGTCGCATGATCTGCTTCAGCCGACGTGCCTCAGTCCGTAGCATGATCTGTTTCAGCCGACGTGCCTCAGTCCGTCGCATGATCTGCTTCAACCGACGTGCCTCAGTCCGTGGCATGATCTGCTTCAACCGACGTGCCTCAGTCCGTGGCATGATCTGCTTCAACCGACGTGCCTCAGTCCGTGGCATGATCTGCTTCAGCCTACGTGTCTCAGTCCGTGGCATGATCTGCTTCAACCGACGTGTCTCAGTCCGTGGCATGATCTGCTTCAACCGACGTGTCTCAGTCCGTGGCGTGACTGGCACCCTGTCGTATTCCGGGTACACAACGAGAAGAGCGGACGAGGACGGAACCTTGTCCTCCCGATTCGAGACGTGGCCAGTGAGTGTAGACGCCGCCCGACGGGCTACAGCCGCCGAGACCTTCGGTGGCCAGCAGCGTGCAACTTAAGGCCCATTCACAATGCAATCACAAACATAAGCATGGCACATAGACGTAAACATTAACATAAGTGATAGACTAAGTATTCACGATGTCGAACGTAAACGTAAGCAAATTGAAAGTTTCTATTGGCTGTGAAACATTCTAGTTTATTATTGGTTGGATGTGAGAATCGATTTCGGGATATCGACTGTGTCCATGACGGGGGAGCTCTTGCCGTGGATTGTGTTAGTTCGTCTATCGACTTATTTCGATACTCGATTTTGAGTTAACGTACTGTGATTGGTTCATTTCTTGTTTTTGACATAAGCATAAGCACAGAAGCTTGAAGCTTGCAAGCTCTTAAGTGAACGTCTTGCGTGTTATGCTTATGCGAACGCATTGTGAATGAGTCCGCTTACGGGCGTAGTCCTAACCTATATGTTAACGCCATGCCTGTGCTTATGTTTGCCTTGCGAATGGGCCTTTCCGCTGCCGCCGGCGAGCAAGCTCTCGCGGCACCGTGCGATAGAGGCGACGCTGCCTGTCACTAGGGAGGTTTTGTTACATTTAAAAAACTGCATTTCTCAAGATTCAGCCCTTCCCTCATTTGAAGACCTCTACTTTGTAATATTTGTGTCTAGGGCTTAGTTTTTAAATTGAAGCTATAAGTACTCTATGTAACCCATCTTTTAAGTACTTAGAAAATAAGATCTGGTGGCTAAAAGCCCCAATATGTGTTTCTATGGCCATAGAACAGTGTAAAAAGTGTTATTGGATGGTACAATCAGTCGTTAGATTCAATTATTTGGTAAATAGTCAAAATTAATAATTAATATCACAAATTCTCAGCTTTTAAAAACAGGTTAATGCCCATTATAAGGAAACCAGCCATAGAAATGGCACCTACTAACAAAAACCCAAATTTACAACATTTTTGGGATTGAATGATACCTCTGACTGCCTTTGAAAAGGTAGAAAAAGCAATTTTTTGGGCAAAACAAATTTCTATGTGTACAGCATAAGTTTCCACTAGCTACCGCTAGAGTGCACTGCTCAGTAGGTGCAGTAACTGCTAACGCCTGTGTATAGGCAACCTGTTTGGTGTAAATGTTTTGTTTTTTGCCTAACTACAAGGCGCCATAGGTATTCTTTGTAAAGGCAATGAGCATATAGCTGCTTTGAAATCGATTGGTACTGCGTCACGCTCCAGTGACGTCTGGTGGCAACCCCCACCACTTTACAGAGGCTATATAAGGGGCACTCCGCCCGGCATCTTTTTGCCACTTGCCTCATATGTAATAGCTGCAATTTCTTGACTGAGACGAGTGTGCCTCGGCATTTTTGCCGATACGTTTGTCTATATGTTAGTTTGTTTTTCTTTGTATGTTTGATGGCGTAATAAGCCATTCGCCTCGGGAACGTAATTAGGTACGACTTCTTGCCTGAGACGGGTGTGCCTCGGCCTTTGTCCATATGGTTTTATTTCAGGCGTCCTCGTCGAAATATAAATTTTTGGAGTGACTTATTGCCACACATTGATGGAATTGGATTGATTATCTATGCTATGTTAAGTTGTATGTTTATGTTGTAATATATCGCCTTGGTATAGTGTCATCTTTTTCTTATGTATGGTTACGGTGCGAAAGCACAAATTGTTTTTTGGTGCGAAAGCACGAAATTGTTGTTGTATAGGAACTCGTGTCGAGCTTGAACAGCGGTGACTTCTTGCAAAGAGCTGCGTAGGGCGTAATGGCGGCGCAGTCTCATTTGATATGTAGTCTGCACAATTGTTAATTGTTTTGTTGATTGTTGCAGCATCAGCTCCAGGTCATTAGTAAGACGAATCTTCGCGTTGGACCTCTGGAGCGATTACGTGGCAGAGGACGGCCCCGTACGGCAGTGGCCGTGGTCCATTGCGTTCCTCTGTCTTTTGGCCCCGTGAGCGGCTGAACAAGGTCGCTCGGGTATCAAGCCGCAGTTGGCACGAAGGTGCACAAACGGCTTTCAGGAGAAGGTGGCACTATGTTTATGGTTAATGTTAAGGCGATTTTTGTATTATGATCAATGCAATTCCATCAATTACGTAAGGTTGTAATGTAACTCTGACCCTGAATTTTTTACGCTGTTAACTAGGTCTTTTTAAAGTGTTTTTTCACATTTCTTGCAGGGTTTCACTCAATTTGTTTATATTTTTGTATTGAAAGACTTCTCATTGAGGTCTTTGTCAAGTTGTAATCGTACGTCAGCCATTTCTTACGCCCTAAAGTGAGCTTTTATGTATTTTTGGCTTTTGATGTGTATTATTCTGTATAAATGCATGTGTATAAAGGCGAAATGGCGTTTTAAATGGTTATAAATTCACGTTTATGATTCTTAACTCTTGTAATTATTGTTATTTCTCGTAATTATGCTTAATTCCTCTTACAGCCTTACTGAGCACCAATGAGGATTATTTGCAAAATTATACTTGTAATAAATTGTTGTTGAAGTTGAATTTGGATTGTGTCTCCAATTGTAGCCCCCTCTGTTGAAACTCACCTGGGAATTTTTGAACCTTGTGCGTTTTCCCTCTGAAAATAGCACTCTACACGAAGTTCTTTTCCTAGGAATTTTTGTGTTGATTCCGCTTAAACTCCATGAGGCCCTTGTGTGGTCATTGTTAATTTTGTGGCTGATAATTCAGCTGGCGACCGTGAAAAATGTTTGAATTGTAACAGTTTTAGCACCACGCGTAAGGTAGCGACGTTATGCACCAACAGTCACGTGACGGATCTTGAAGTCATAACGTGTTACCTTAGACCTAAGGCACGACCTTATACCTTCATAATTAGTGCACGCCTATAAGAGTCTCTGCAGTCACCTTACACGCGGCAAAATGGCCGCCTAAAACAAGGAAACGTTGGGGATTTTTCCATCTCTGACAAACCGATGCTCGTATGAGGCAGTTACAATTATTTCTTACTAACTCCACAACGCTATAAAGTCAGGAGTGCTTCATGGAAATGAACTTGGATCTTTCCTTTCCTGCCGATATCTTAACATCTGCAAACGGATTGACAGCAAGCTACGCTGGCGACACGCCCATTTTCGCTTGGCATGAAGATCCAGAAGCAGCATTCCCTCTCGTGGAAGAACTGCAATCGCTGGCGCCTCAAGATCAATGACAAGAAGTCCGTCCAAGTCACCTTCGGTTTGAAGCAAGAAACATGCCCACCTATAAAAATCATATCGCAACCTATACGACTCGGCAAGTATCTTGAACTTATTCTGGATACACGATAGGTGAAAAAAAAATATTAAGAATAAGAAAAGAATTAGACCTAAAAGTTATAAGTGCAATATTTGCAATTTTAAAAAAATTATAAAAACAATTCTTTTTAAACGGCTCCAAATTTTTGCTTTAAATTATTGCTAGGGATACTGCCAAATGTGCCCTACACGATGACAAACGCCACATAGCCCTATTCTTTTGTTTTTTCAAAAATTACAAAAATATATTTTTTGTACTTGTCTCTTACATCGGAAATATTTACATTAGAGGCGATTTCTTTACGTTATTGTATTTATGAGTACATGTGCTTCAAATAATGTCAAAGTTTCTCGAAGACTCAACAGTTTTACGTAAAAATGAGCTCAAAATTCCGCATTTGCAGCAACGCTCAAACATTTTCTCAAAAATGCCTCCAAATTTTTTCATTTAATTTTTCCAATAGAAAGTGCTAATTGCACTGTTTAATATGACGTAAGGTTTATTTTGATGTATTCATTTGTTTTTTTAATTACACAAATGTAATTTTTTAAAAATATTTCTCACGCCGTTAATATGGATATTTCCATCGATTTATATGCATTAATATATTTGTGAGTGAAATTGCTTAAAATGACTTCAAATGAAATTTTTCAAAACTCAATAGAATCTTGTGAAAAAGAGCTCAAATTTCGCATCCTTAATCGCCATTTTCTTATTCACGGCTTCAAATTGTTCAATGAAAATATCTAATTAGAACGAGTTTTTACTCTTCTTTAATATTTTTGAAGTAATAATTCGGTTGTGCTGCTAAGAATGCAAAAAGTTGAGAAAATGTCAAAAAAATGTTCTTTGGGCGAAGATAGATGGCAGCTAGCCAGAGAATGGAGCAAGACCTTGTAGACAGACCACACCAAGAAAATTAGAAAACTTTACTACGAGAAAGTCTGTGCCATTCGGTAGCACCTCTAGTTACTTTCTCGTATACGCACTCATATACGTAGTATAGAGAAAGTTATGTAATGCTACGCGAAAAAACGACGAATTTTCAACAAAAAAATTCATTGCCGGGCCCTGAAAACAATAAAGTGGATAAATCCAGTTGCTAAATTAAAAGAAAAAATGCTCTAACACATGGTGTAGCCAAAATTCCAGTTTTGTGGGTCCTTGATGCCGGAAAACCAATTGAAAGCAAAACGTCCGTCCGTGAACACTACTAGCGCCTAAACCATTTGTACGAGCTTTTTCAAATCGAATCTCTGTCAATCTGGCTCTAGTTGCAGCTTTGAAATTTTGAAAAAAACATTCTTTAAAATTTCGGGATACTTTACATAAAGCTCCCCGGACATTTTAAAAGTTTTCTCAAAAACGGGTCCAATTTTTTTTCTTTAAATTTCTTTTAAAAATAGAGTAAAATGCACTTATAAAGGCGGCATAGGTCCGATTTTCACGGTTAACTCTTAATTTTCGAAAATTGCCAAAACTTTTTTCGGCGTTTTCCTACAACTACAAAATTCAAGACTTTTTTTTATCTTCAAATGAAATTTGTTGTTTATAAATAGCCCTTTATAATTAGTTGTTTATAAATAGCCCTACATGATCTTCATGATCATGTAGATTTTTTTGAAAATTTTAGCAGTATTCGTACAATATTTGCAATTTTATAAAATAACAAACAATATTTTCTGAATAATGGCCTCAGATTTTTGGTATAGTTAGTGCCAAACGCCATATTGCTCTATTCTTTTGTTGTTGTTTTTAATTACAAAAATTTAATTTTTTTGACTTGTCTCTCACGTCGTTAAAATTTACAATATATATGTCTTTCATTATTCAATGCGTTTATTAACACGAACTTTAAAGTATCTCTAAAGATTTTTTTAAAATGTCCATAAGTTCTCCATAATCCTCGTATATAATGGAACTGAATTGGCGAATTTTCTGAAATATTCGAACCAAATTTGTCAAAAACTATGGAATTTTTTTCGCCGAAATTTTCCACAATAAAAAAGAGTTCAATTCTCTCCGCTATTCCAAAAGTTATCTGGTTTAGGCCAAGTTATCTGGTGCCCCAAAATCAAAATAATAATGAAAAATGTAGGTTTTTAAAACAAATTGAATGAAAAATATCTATTGCAGATAAATGAAAAGTAAACGATCGTGTCAATTGAAAAATTTTCAAAATATTTTGATTTATGACATTGTCTGGAATTATTATAAATATTACCGCAAATGTGATTTTTCTGCATTCGCTCGCCTAGGTAATTCGGCCGCAGTTCTGGGATACATTCGTGACCATGGCAAGAACGTTATTAAACAAAGTATTTGTTTTGATGCAGTCAAATATGAACACGACTGCAACTGGACCAGAATACGATTGGTATATTGAAAGAATATTACGCATAAACGTGTGAGTCATAATACATATTCGTTTTGGTTTGTGTTATCGTAGTGTATTACTTACGTAGTGATTTTTTTCATGTGCATCCGTTGGAATAATTTGATCGTATGCAGTTTGTGGTTGCAAAAATTGTACCCATTACTTCTGTGTATCTTATCAAACTGCTATAAGGTACGTAAAATAAAATCACCTGACGATAATGTTAATTCAAATTTCAGTGAATGATGAAGTATCAGTAAATTTCAGTGATGATATATTTTGCGCTCAAAATTTTTGAATAGTTTGTAGTTAGAATATTGTTATTACGTATTGCTTTCCCTGCTTCAAAGTGCTTGAAGTTAAGGCGAATTTATATTTTGTTTTCAAAACCTGCTCCAAAATTTTCTTTTAATTTTTTTCTCGGATAAAGCAAAGGACACTTAAAAAACTGTACTTTTCATTTTCGTTGAACTCCAAATTTTCGAAAATTACACGAGTTATAAATCAAGCTTAAAAAAGTTGTTTTGAAGCACAAGTTCTCTTCTGCAACTAGGGGGCCGAAAAATTAATTGCGACAAATTATTTTTGACACCGATACGTACCAGCCAGGACGAGAGATGGGGACAAAACCGGAACAGTTTAGGAAACTAACTAAAGAGCGTTTAAGCATTTGATTGCAGTACAGCGCTTGTGGAGGACAGCGTTGCCACTTCTAACCCGGCGTGTTTATCACCTTTCAAAATCCATAAAAATAAATTTAAATGTGACATAAACCATTACATACAGTGTTTTTCTGACAATTAGAATTCAGACGTTTCATTACGTGCTTCTTGTCAAAGCGCGGAATTCTCCACGCGTCGTCTATGCTGATGATAAGGTCGAACACATGCATTAATAATCCGAATACAATTACTTGTAATAAACAAGTTTCAAAACATTTTTATACTGTATTCCTTAATTAAATATTAGAAATTCACCTTTACAACGTAAGATTCTTTACGGTTTCCTATAATGAATGGCCGAATTCTAATGTACTTTTGAATCACTTTCGAATGTTACATAAGTTTTAGTAAAATAATTGTCATCAAGTAATGAAATTTTCACTAACCAAAAAGGCTTCAATTTTGTAACGAGTAGTAAATTGCATGACTATTATAATTATCAAAAAAATTTACACATAAACATATAACGTATTTATGGAAGAAATCACTTTTAAATAAATATTAAACACTTCACGGACAGCTTCTGAGTTGAAAAATACGCACCTTATTAGGACTGATCGCCGATTTTCAACGCACTATACACAACAACCCAGTACTATGACTCTGGTATCTCGCATGGCGTATCTGGTCGAGGTGTTATGATTTTCAGCATGGGGCAGTGACATGTGAATTGAAGCCATACCCGTACACCTTCCCAAGCTCAGAGTCGGGAGAGAGGGAATTCCCCTACGGCCTATGCCTTGCAAGGGAAGCGACCGCAAGTTCGAAATCTGCGCCGACAGCTGATGCCCCTCTCCTTCAATGTCCGGCTGCCACGAATAAATGACATACCACTTGAACGAAAAAACTTGAATAAACAAAGATGGTGAAAGGTAAATTGTTTAAAAAAAAAAGTTGATTTGCTTAAGATCTGAGAATGGAGAGTAATGCATGTTAAAATCGAGTAATTTTGATGAATATAAAAATACTATTTTTAATTATTATATTTTTCTATATATTTTCATTTTCTTGCGGTACCAACAATGATAATAGGCAAAATGTGTATTCCATACGAAATAGAGGTCATTGTTACTTGTAACATTGTTGTAACGCCGCGCTGATAACATAAGGTGATGATGGCTGCCTTTTGTCCTACTTTTATATATTTGTAGAATATTACAATACAATAGTGTTTAATAATTACTATTATATATTCTTCGATCTATTTGTTTGCCACCGTAATCAGTATCGTATACCTTATAAAATGAATTTAATGCCAGAAATACATTTTCATTTAGTTTTGAACAAAAATGTATTGTTTGAAACTATTTAATTTTCGCACCAAATGTACGATTTCGAATGAGTTTCGCAAAAAATGGTGACGTTAAATCGGAGATAAATTGTGGGATAATAGTATTACATAATCATTACTAAGGGCGAGAAAGTACATGCTGTTTTAGCATCACTAGTTTTAGATATGTTTACTTGTATTTCACTGTAATAAGTGAAATTCAAAAACACTACTTTTCCTTTCCCCATCGCCACTTTAGAATCGCCAAGACGTATTAAAGATCAACGAACATGAGATGTTTGTTCAGAGCGCACTGAATATTGTTTAAGTAAAGAACGATGACAAATGTGGCTGGTCTCATATCAAAATTTGGACTTCCCTTGACATTCATCCCCTGGATATTTGTGCTTTTCTTTATTAATAAAAGGTTTTCGCATGGTGAAAATTTAGGGACGTCAAAATGTAGAAGTAAACACACATCATTTACAATTAATTTCTTCGTAATTAAACTATGAAACTCAATTACAAAATAACCATCATATTCATAGAAGTTCTGGGAATATCTGGAAGAAAACACATTGGTCTAAGATCAACTGAATTGAAGCTATCGTTGAGTAAACATATTGAATATTTGCGTTTGAAACAGGATGACCGAGTCGAAGAACTCCGAGCTTCTTTGTGAGTTGGCAACATGGCTAGCGATAGAGAGCAATACTCCATTAAAGACTGTACTGCAATCAATAGGTTGAACGCTCTATAGTTCTAGGAAGTCAGCCATTCGAAAATGTTCCTGGGGCTTCGCTTAAAGTACCCTCTCCCCTCCAAAAAATTGAAATGTTTTGAACTGAAGGTGCCACATCAGCCAGATCGATTACGGAATATCAATTTAGGAGAAAATCGGCTGAACGGTTTATACGCCGTTAGGATGTTTTGCTTTATGCAATTTCAACAATTGAAAATTGTCAATATTGGCAATTGCTTCTGCACTTTTAAGTTTTATCTGCAATGTATTTGTGTAGAGCAGTTTTAGTTTGGTAAGCATATTAGGTGTTTATAAGATGCATTTTAAATCTTATGACGCTTCACCAAGATTTAGGTAAAAATAGTAGCCCTAATAGTACTAAGTATAAGTAGTTTATCTCCAAAACTTTACTTTTGAATATCCATATCTATGTTCCCAATTTAGAGTTTGTTAGATCAGCAACTAGGAGAAGATATTAACTTGCTCTCAATAAAGCAAGCTCTAATAACCACCACAACACGAATCTCAGCAGTTATGTTTACAGGGTCAGGATGAAAGGATAACAAGAACAAAAAGTAAGAATCAGCACTCAATATATATTCAACACTTTACAGTTATAAATAACCAGCATAAGTTTTTTTTATCATTCTTCCAAAGTAATACAGGCGGTCCACACAATATAAACCACTTACTACATACAACATGAATTCGTTAGGAATAAAAAAGTCTGCACAATTAATATTAGCATAATGAAAAATTACAGAGACTTGCATTGCATATACCTATGGCATCAATTCTGAATTGTGAGAAGTGAAGATGTCTAGTTATGACCCCTCTATTTTAGGTGGAATGGAATGAACTATGAACATCAAGGTGGGGTTATTGAATATTGATACAATAAATTTCTTTACAGAAATGTCAACCTCTGCTTTACTAAGACTTTACCATAGGAAATAATTTGAATAGGGTATGTAATAAGTGAATATTAAAAAAACGAGAGGTCTTACCAATATTTAATGGAAGGAACAAAAGAAGGGTGTCTGCTTTATGCAATTTCTTCTTTAAGACTCAACTGGAAGAATATAAGTCCCAACTTAAGTGTTCTGGGTGACGCTGCACTCCAGCTATTTCACCAGGATTGTGTGGCCACCAATGCCAAAACCCCTCAAGGACGTTAGCTTGATTGAAAGGATTTAACCCAATCCCACTATTTGAAGATCTTGCCCTGGTTGAATTGGCGCTCTTGTTTATCAGTTCCGGTCCATGAAAGGTATTGCTTTACCATTCTCTTAGTTTCTTCTTTTGTAGGGTCCAACTTTGTCCACTGATATGACTCGTAATCTATAGTCCAATCAGGTGACAACTGCAAAAATAACAATTGAAAAATTATTTAAGAAGCATTTCTAACCGCCTGGAAGAATCTCCAATGCTAAATCATAAATCCAAGTCATACCATTCACAGACTATATAACAAGACATGTTTTAATCCATTAAAGGGACTCTTTCACCTTACCCAAAAAGATATATAAAACCCACGCACAAGGAAGAAAATGCAATTGCACACACTTATTTCATGTTACCTTAATCCACATGTACAAGTTAAACAACTGTTCAGGAACAAAACAATTACACAAATACAAATCATTGAATGACTCTTGGAAATCTCCCTTATTGACTTGCTAGGAAAGTGGTGACTGATTTGCATTGCAAAAGAATCACTTTACAGTATAGAGTACGTTTCATATAACATTCCTTAACTTGCCCACATGGAGAATAAACCATATAGTGATAGGTAGAAGATAAACTACATTCAAACAAGTTCAATAGACGTATAAAAACAAAATGAAATGAAATTAAACAGACATAATGAATGACAAATTTTATTATTCCTTGTGGACTCATTTGTATATGTAGTGGCAACTTTGCGCTGCAAAAGAATTCATCACATTGCAGCATGGGATAAGTTTCACATTAATTTTCCTTCCTGAACTCTTCCGCATGGTAAGAAAAAGCCCTACAGAAATGGGTAGAAAGGAACGAGTTTTACACCAAATAAATTCAACAGAACCGTTCAGAAACCCAAAATGAAATAAAGCAGAAAAAATAATACGGACAAGTAAACGTTCCTCGGCTTAACTTTCATATGTAGTGACCGCTTTGCGCTGCAAAAGAATGCACCACTTTGCAGCATGGGATAAGTTTCACATTAATTTTCCTTCCTTAACTTTTCCGCATGGCAAGAGAAAGCCCTACAGAAATGGGTAGAAAGGAACGAGTTTTACACCAAATAAATTCAAAAGAACCGTTCAGAAACCCAAAATGAAATAAAGCAGAAAAAATAATACGGACAAGTAAACGGTCCTTGTCCTAACTTTCATATGTAGTGACCGCTTTGCGCTGCAAAAGAATGCACCACTTTGCAGCATGGGATAAGTTTCACATTAATTTTCCTTCCTTAACTTTTCCGCATGGCAAGAGAAAGCCCTACAGAAATGGGTAGAAAGGAACGAGTTTTACACCAAATAAATTCAAAAGAACCGTTCAAAAACCCAAAATGAAATAAAGCAGAAAAAATAATACGGACAAGTAAACGGTCCTTGTCCTAACTTTCATATGTAGTGACCGCTTTGCGCTGCAAAAGAATTCACCACTTTGCAGCATGGGATAAGTTTCACATTAATTTTCCTTCCTTAACTATTCCGCATGGCAAGAGAAAGCCCTACAGAAATGGGTAGAAAGGAACGAGTTTTACACCAAATAAATTCAAAAGAACCGTTCAAAAACCCAAAATGAAATAAAGCAGAAAAAATAATACGGACAAGTAAACGGTCCTCGGCTTAACTTTCATATGTAGTGACCGCTTTGCGCTGCAAAAGAATTCACCACTTTGCAGCATGGGATAAGTTTCACATTAATTTTCCTTCCTGAACTATTCCGCATGGCAAGAGAGCCCTACAGAAATGAGTAGAAGTGAATGCGTTTTAAACCAAATAAATACAATGCTTAGAGAAATATTTTGCAATTAAAAAAAAGATTTAAATACATTTCTAATAAATTAAAACAAATCTTATAGAAACCAAAAAAGTCACTCCTCCCTGTATAATTTTCCCCGGGGTGAAATACTCAGAAAGAGTACGGTAAATATCAGTTGAAAAATTGTGGTTTTTAAACAAATGATTGTGGGATAAGGAAGACCTTCTAAAAAACTGCATTTTAGTTGATTATTGAAAGTTGTAAGGAAAAAGTTTTATTTAGATTGACCTAATTACTTGGGTGAAATATTTTATCATAACTGCATTTCTTTGAAGAATTTAGCTCATCTCTTTTAAACACATAAAAGGAGTAAATAAAGAAAAGGAGTAAATTGGGATATCCAGAGCAACCAGCATGACAAATTCTAAAATAATCTTTCTAAAATCTCAATCAAAAAAGAGAGAGAAGGAGAAAAAGAAGGAGAAGAAGAAGGAGAAGGAGGAGAAGAAGAAGAAGCATGAAATGTGTAGATTTAAAATCTGCCCATATAAAAGAAACATTTCATTTCAGGTTAAAAGTTATTCGACTTACCTCAAAAGCAAGGTTCTGACCTCTCCAAACCCAGATCCCCGATATTGAGCTGTCATTATCCGTACCAAACAAGCACATAGAAGCAAAAGCATTCTTCCGCATCTTGTCAAGCCTCTGGTACATCCCTAAAAGTACAAATAAGCAAATGTAAGTCTCATAAAAAATTCACTACACACTCATAATAAAAAACTACTGCATTTGCACAATTCTCTATACATCATTTCAGGGATGGATGAACTGACAAACACAAAAAGAGAAAAAGATAGAAAGAAAACAGAAAACTGATTCTTTTTTAAAGAAGGCTGGTTAATTTTTAATTTTAAAGTTTGTAATTTTCCAGAATACAATTAGAGAAACAAAAATTGTTTCCTCTGAACATGAAAAGGCTCTGGTTTGGAAGGAAAGAAGAAAAATCAAACAAACCCAACAACAACGGCACCCACATTTTTTGAATGAAATCTTTTAAATTGTTTAAATGTATACTTTCAAAATGATTTCACAAGATCATAAGCAAAAACATGAAATTACAATGCATTTTGGCAATGCAGTACAATAGAATTTTTTCTAGCACAGAAAACACAATCCAAGAAGAAATGAGTGAATGATGCTTTAAGAATAATATATGAAAATTTAAGTATATTCTGTGGAAGTACTTGTGCACTATTGCAATACTACTAATAATAATCCATCAACGTATAATAACACACGTTACTATAAAATAATTTGATACATTTCCACATGTTGTGACATTGACGCATCAGTGTGCGAGATCTACACAAAGACTTATTTATGTCACTTTATTCTGCCTTTCACATTTTCATCATGAGTAGAGACTCGTAATGACTTGGAAGAAAGGCTTGACAAGAAGCCTTCCAGCATTATGTTCTTTTATCAATATAGTACTCCAATGCCCATTTTAAAACCCCAGGGTATGAAATTAGCAGTTGAAGGCATACTTTGAAAGCGTACTTTTAGTTTTGCAATCTTCAGTACCACATTGAAGTAGCCTTTCAATTTTTCTCCTCCACATGTTTATTACACTATAACAAATATTACCATTTTGTGTCTTTTGTCATTAATTGTGTTTTTCTGCGAAATATCAGATTTACTCGTCTAGAAGCCACCCCCCCTCAAAAGTAACTGGTGAAAGATTAAAAAGAAACAGCTCACAAAATTTTATACCAAAAAACTTTTTTTTATCACAAATGCACACAGTATACAAGTTGATGTGAAATTTTATCTCCGTCTGATTCAGACTCTCATATGAAGCCTTAATTCATCGTCACTTTAACAACCTCCGACAACGTTCCATAACACATTATCCTTGCTCCTGTTCATCTCTCTAGAAATGCCGCACATTTTAAAACTTTTCGCTGCTTTGGAAGCCACGTAGTTTCGCATGGTCACATTGCCTAAGCTCTCAGTGTATGAAGTAACCAAGTCTCGCACTTGACAGATGCACAGAAGCAGCCAATCTAATTTAGCATGACACTCCCCCTCCACTTTTCACATTAATGACTTAAAACATTTTTATTATAACATTTACTGAAAAACATCGAATTATTCAGTGCAGCTCACACGAGCAAAAACTCTATTAAACCAAAAATACAATCTTTGGAAAATCACATTGTTTAATAGATCAATTAGAAGTCTCAAAATCAATACTCCACAAAAATATTCAATTAGATTTACCTTTTTACCCAAATATAAGACCCCCTCATTTTGAAGAGGCCACCTGAGAATTTATTTTTATTTTAAGCTAATTCTTGGAGCCGGAATGCTCAAGTGGTAGAATGCTGTCAGACCTATCACCTTAGATTCAGGTAAATATGGCATAATTAAATTTGTAGTGACAAACTCTTCATGGTAATATCACTACACCATGACATGGTATTTGTCTGTTTCTTCTTCCTTTCACCGTTTCACAATGAGCAGCGACTCACCATGACTTTGAGGAAAGGATCAATACACTTCTGATATCTCCCCCCCTCTTTGTTCCACAAACTTCTTTTTGATGGGCTCTGACCACATATTAGTGATCTACTTCAGTAGCTTAAATATTTTGTAAATCTACTCTTTGCAACAAATGTTAAATTTTGCATACATTTTAACAGCTGGGAACTATTTTTGGTGATTTTCTGGTTAATTTTGGTGATTTTTCTTCATTTTTTGTTGGTTCAGAAAAGTGACTAACCAGACGATGTAATTTGTCTGACAAAATTTCTCTTGCTTCATTTTTTGGAATGGATTTCATCCACTGACTACTGTCCTGCTGCCAATCATAAATTGTAATGTGACATGATATGCAATGAGAAATAAATGTGTTTTAATCTTCTCATTACTTGCTCAGTCTTTATACAACCTTACTTAATGTTACCATAGATGCTATGTTTAACGGTTTGATCTTTAGTGCTTTGAGGTATCCAGAGGAATTATTTTCATCACAGCTGCACACAGAAACGAAATGACCATGTAAAACTCTTATCCTATTTCAATACCAAAACAGTACCACATAGAAACTGACATCCCTTTCCCATCCATCCATTTTCTGTACAGAAAAAATGAAAAGGACCACGCAAAATGGACCTAAGTTGAATTAGTTTTACCTATGATGGTGTGCTAATAGCTAAATAGTGCTTGCTTATGGTTATTATAAGCTTGATAATGAAACTAGTATTCTTATGGATACACAACTATCAAGGTATAAGAGATGAAATTACCAAAATTATCAAACATAACAGCAACATTTTATTATAGGTTTATATGCTGTGCACGCACGTTTGCCTGATCCTCCAGCTCCCTAGTCCTTGCTCAGCCTGGCATAGCACGGTCTGGTAGCAAATATGAGCTCCTCTCAGAACATCACTGCTCAGTGTGCAGTGTTGCCGCCTCCTTTTCAATACCGACTTCCTTGTTTTCATCCTCTCTTTCTATCGATCTGTGCATATCATGTTCCTTCTTGTTACTCCACCATTTCTGTAACTTAATTATTTCTGCAGAATTTAAAAAACTAGCATTTTTTCTCATTGCTACATAGTCCAAGACTCGCTATTATGTTGAGTTTTCTGTCGATATAGTTGATTGCACTGCACAGAACCCACCTCTCCCTGCACCACCCTCTGAAGGATCAAGAAAACCTGCACAATTAGTAGTTTCATGGAAATATTTTAACCCTACTTATGAATATTTATTTACATAAACCAACACTTCATGGAAACTCACATTTAATAAACAAAAATCATTAGTGGCAAAACATTCAGCATCTAGATGATTAATTTATTATAAAATAAAATTTAGTCTTGTAAACAATACTGAACAATACACAACTGATGACTTTCATAATGAAATTTTACCCTTTCTGCCTGACCAAAGTGTTGAAATTGAATGTCCAAATAAAAATAATTATAATTACACTCTTATTAGTGTTACAGGTTGTTAAATTTTGATTTTACTAACTAATGAATATTAACAGGAATTCATGCATTAACAAAAGTGTTTAGATTCATTTGCAAATTTGTAGTGACAAACTCTTCATGGTAATATCACTACACCATGACATGGTATTTGTCTCTTTCTTCTTCCTTTCACCGTTTCACAATGAGCAGCAACTCACCATGACTTTGAGGAAAGGATCTTTACTCTTCAGATAATCACCTCCCTCTTGAACTACTTTTTAATTACTACTAATTTAAACAGCATTAAGGGATCAAAATTAAACATTTAATAAATTCTCATACTAATTTGCAACGTTCAAGGAAAAAAGAAATTTAAGACAATTTTGGAGCCTTTGAGAAAACAAAAATTTAAAATCATTTTAAACCCACAAAATGCAAAAATTACTAAAAAAAAAAAATTTAATGCATCATTAAAGAACATTTCACTGGGGAGATTTTTAACATTGTAGTTGTAAGGATATGCTAAAAAATTTTGAACTGTTGCAACAAATCCGTTTCCACATTTCTTCCACATTTTTAAGCATGCTTTATGCTATTAACAGACGAAGTTGGATAAAAATATTTTGGAGACAATTTTTGAGAAAATTTTGGAACTCAAGGCTTCCACAGAAGCACTTTTCAAAATCAATACATCCATTTCAAAGTTGCAGGGCCTGAAGTTCAGATCTACACAGGAATATCAGGTTTGGAGAAAATCGTTTGAACAGTTTAGGTACCAACATTGACCACAGATTGATAAGCATACATTAGATGCCTTTCAAGATTAAGGACCAACAAAACTAATTCTCACTACTCATCGAGGAAGTAATCTACTACAAACAGGAACAAGATATATCCACATTTTCATTACCAGGGTCCAACAATGTATATTTTTCCTTTTGAAATTATTGCAGATAAGTTGCAGTACTATAATACTTTCTCTTTACAACATCCATTTAATAATGTGAGAAAGTAAGGAGGAAACAATAGATAATGTAGCCATTCCCATCTCTGAAGCCTCAACAATTTCACAAATCAAAGAAATTTAAAGACTACCAAGTAATGAAAATAGCTCAAAAAACACAAATTGAGTCAGTCTTTGTCAATGAGTCACTTTGTGTACATAGGCATTGTTTTTACAATATACAAAATACCTAGCACTTATATAGTTTTTTTTAAACATCCCATTTGCAAATGAATATATATCTACAAAAATTTTTTTGCAAACAGAAAACTAGCACACAAAACCTTGTATCACTCACTTCATTTCCAATACCAGAACCCACACACCATTTCTGTTCCTTAATATTATATATCCATACATGTGTAATATTATATGTACCTTGAAATCCATTGCACTCACCTGAAATTAGATTGCAGCTCATGAAGACCTTCTGTAATTCATCATTGTACTTGTATTCTCCCAGCCAAATTGAATAATTTTCTGCATCGAACTTCTCCCAGAAAAATGGAATAGATACGGACTCATCTTCATTGGAGTAACAGCGTTTGAATTCATCCATGTTGAAAGTTCTGTGCCCAAAACATTTAGTTATTTCAATATCCTAAATACAGAAAATAAGATGTATGCAGAATTTTTTGCTGTACTATTTCATACTGAATTTATTTTCACAAATATCACAGGAGCCTAACTTTCATCACTAAATACTGCAAATAAAATGGTGAGATCTAATAACTTTTAGAAATCCCCTTAGAGATGGTTCTCCAGCCTTGGCCAAGGGTAATTCGATGAGACTTGTGTGGTAGGCATCTGTACTGATCCTTATACTGTCATTGTATATGGTATTTAATGGCCAGAGGGTTGATGGAGACGCTGACCCACACACTATGCATCCATAATCTAAGATAGGGCAGATGAGGGTTCTATAGAAATGCAAGAGGCGCGCACACAGTCTGCACCCCAAGAGCTACCAGTAGGAGTGCGAAGGAGATTTAAAGGCGATAAACATCAGCCCTGTAAATAACGGAAGTGTTTTCACCAGGTTAAGCTCTTGTCGAATGTGAGCCCAAGGGAAGTTGAGGATTCAGCAAATAGAAGCTGATGAACCCTAAGAAAAAGGTCAGTGTGGTTATGGAGGTGATAAATTCTGCAGAAGTGCATGCAGTTGGTTTTTGAGGTAGAGAACTTTAATCCTATTTCATCCCTCCATTGCAATTTGTTGAGCACAAGATGTAACAGCCTCTTACATGCTCTTGGAGAAGCAAAAAAATTGCGTCAACGAACAGTGATGCCTTCACAGGCTCCCGGGTTACTGATTCAATACTATTGATAGCAATGGCAAACAGTGATGCTCTGAATTGATCCCTGGGGAACACTTTTCGAACTCGTGACATGAGGATAACGTGTTACGAACACTGACACGGAAAGATTTTGACGAAAAAATCCTATTACAAACAAAAGGGAGCTGTCCCCTACGGCCCCATGAGTGCAAGGTGCTAAGAATGCCATACCTCCAGGTGGTGTCGCTTTTTCTATATCGAAGAAAATTCCTACCACGTGTTGACATGGCAAGGGTAACTTAAGTGGTCCATGGTTGACCTGTGCTTCCTGAAGCCACCTAAGAGGTGTAAATAGGTTCTTTTGTTACAGGAGCCAGACCAGACAGGTGTTTACCATTCGCTCTAAAAGCTTGCACATACAGCTTGTGAGAGATTGGGTGGCAACTTCAGTGGTTTGTTTTGTCCTTTCCTTTAGGGACTAGAAGAATAATGGCTTCATGCCAAATCCTTGGTGCGGCATGTCCAGCTCAAATCCTGTTGAAAACTTGGAGGAAGGAACAAGCATTTTCTGGTAGGCGTTTCAACATTTGATTATGTTTATGGTCTGGTCCTGGAGCAGAATCTTTCACACAAGTGAGGGCACAGGAAAATTCATCCATGGAGAAAAAGGCATCGTAATCTTCCTCCATGTGATTTGAGAAATCGAATTTGCAGTTTTCCATTCTTCTTTTGGTTTTTTGAAAGCGAGGAGGATAGTGCAAGGAGCTGGAGATGTGCTCATAACAAGAAGCCAACTCTTCAGCTATATTTTCTGGAGAGGTAGAGAGATTGCCATTTACCAGGAGCCCTGAGAGACTTCCACCGAAGTCAGACCTTTCACCACACTGCTTTAGGGGGCACACAGCAAGACACTGACGAAATATAAGCTCTCCAGGATGCAACCTTACTTTCCCATACGGTCAATCTACCTCTGGCTCAGGATCTTTTCTAATTTATTAGATTATCCATGGTTGGGAACCTACTAAGCTTTACCAATGCCCGCTTCCACTTCACAATACACACTGCAGTGGCACAGTCAGCATTCCACCATGGCACAGGGGGATGTCATGGGTGACTGACGACTTTGGGATGGCAATTGAGGCCACATGAAAAACCATCAGTAAAATGGACAACCATAGCATTGATATAGTTTGAGCAGTTTTCCGATATCCATATTTCTTTCTCAAATGTTTCCCACTCAGCTCAATTTATTAGCCAGCAAGGAGGGTGGGCAATGTTCAGGTTGGGAATATAAAAATTCACCAGAATGGGGAAGTGGTCACTGCCATGCAGGTTGCCAAGGATAGTCCACTCTAAGATTGTAGAAAGAGAGGGACTACAGAGAGGTAGATCTACAGATGAGAATGTGTGAAGCCATGGAAAAATGTGGGCTTTCGC
Source organism: Teleogryllus occipitalis (assembly GCA_011170035.1). Classification (NCBI taxonomy): domain Eukaryota; kingdom Metazoa; phylum Arthropoda; class Insecta; order Orthoptera; family Gryllidae; genus Teleogryllus; species Teleogryllus occipitalis. The sequence goes on along the minus strand of BLKR01000048.1, from coordinate 19,804 downwards.
CAGTATTCAGAAGAGTTATATTGCCTCTTGGGCATGACTTTATGCCATCCCAGGAGGGACAGAGGGTGTCGAAGTCCCCCCACAACAAGAACGTGGTGGGGAACTGAGAAAACACATCTTGCAGTTCTTCCTGTGACAACTTGTCCAGGTTGGATATAGACGTTGCAAATAGTGATAAAAATAGAGTGTAAATTCACACGAATGCAAGATCTCTGAAGAGTGGATTATATGTATTTCTTTTGACACCAGGGAGTGTGACAAAAGTGGCCACTCAATGGGCATGGAGGCCATCATCAATGTCTTGCCGGTAACAACAAAAGCTGCGCAGAGAAGGGGAAGTGCTCAGGACGGAGATGCGTTTCCTGCAGACAAATAACCACATATCTATGCAGAGACCTTAGTTTTACTTCATCCAAACGAGAGCAAAAGCCATTGAGATTATACGAAAGGGGAGCCATAATTTCTAGTTATTAAGTTTCTGGTTTCTTTTTCCTTCCTTCTCTGTTAAAGAGTGATGGACTGGTTGAAGTGGGGCTCCTCATTCCCTGCAGAGTCATTTTGACCACTGCTAGAGAGTTTCATGTGTTGGGAGACCATGGTCCCTAGATACAGGCAATCTAGATCTTAAAATAGGGCCTGTCGGCCTGTTTCTCTTGATGCCTTTGTGTATTTGTTGAACAATTTACACTTTTCATTTCCTTTTTAGTTTCAGACAGGACTAGATATTTGGAATCTTCATCTCTGTCGATGTCTTCAAAGGACATCTGACAGGCAGCATCGCGCACAGGTGCCTATTTCGGAATTTACTTTCTTCCGTTTACCCACAGTGTCAGCGAAGCTTCGAGCCATGTCCACAGAGTTTAGCGTCTGGTACCGACGTCTTGCCTCAGGAAAGGACACTGTCAGCAACTCTGATTTTTTGTATCTCCCTCTTCCTCAGATAGGTAGGGCACCTGTTTGAATTTGCCACATGGTCTCCTCAACAGTTGACGTATCAAAGTGGGAATGTGCAAGGATCCATATCACGTGGATTTTCCGCACTTTGCACAAATAGGGCCCTCGGCCGTGCACCGTTATCGAGTATGGCCAAACCTCTGACTCTTGAAGCAGCGCAGGGGGTTTTGCACATATTGCCACACATGATTATAAAACCAACCATTCATCTTTTTTGGGAGAGAGGGAGATTGAAAGTCACAATCAAAGTAGGAGTGGGGATTTTTCTCCCATTTTCCTTCAGCTCAGATCCTGAAATCTCCGTTACCCCTTGACTCTTTAAGAAAGACAAGAGTTTCTCTTTGGTTTCTGACGTGAAATCGTGGTTGACCACTCCCAGAGGTTAAAGAGTAGGGTGAATGGTCACTTCTACATGGAGGCCTGCAATCGGCTCGGTCTTGGCCAACTTTTCTATCTGCTCGTCAGTGCACGCTTCAAAGAGAATGGTAACATTCCTCTGACGCACAACCACTTGTAGCTTCCCGAAAGTCTTTTCAATCTCTCGCGCAAGACGGACCGCGCTCACACAAGTTCTTCCCCTCCTCAACACAAGACATAAGAAGAAACCACCTTTTTTTTTATTGTTTATTCTCTTCTCTACCGAAGAAGCTATTCAAATCAATAGTATTCTCGAAACATTGCCTCTTCCTTGCGGAAGAGGGCAGGGGTGGTGGTTGGGTATCCACACAATGGATTCATCTCCGTGCTCCCCCACCCACCACAAAGTGGGTTAGCTCTCACCCGCCTGTCTAGAAGAGTCCAAGGCCAAAAGAAGTATTAGGACCTACAAGATGCAGAAACCTCCCCTAAATCACCAGGGCACATTGATTCGCGTGGCGAACATGGCTAGACCTGGTCTACCCACAAGACACCTGTGAAGATGACAGTCTGGAACGCATACACAGACCCCTCAACTCTCAGGTCACCCATTCCCTTTGACACAGGTTGCTATGCACGGCAAATAAGGGTGGGCGTTCAGCATACAGAGGCCAGTGAGAAAGACAAAAGAGTGAAAAAGAATATGGGTGACATGAAATGAGAAGCAAGAAGATGAAAAATGAATGGAACACTTTCGAGCCTTCTCTGCATCCCTACAACGGGACGTGGACCAACCCACCACAATGAGTAATTATTGGAGGACCAGGAAGTTAAAAACAATACAAGTGAGGATGAACAGTGATGATTTTCATGAAGAAAAACCAATTAAACAGTTAAAACTTAGGTTTTTTATTTAAAATAAGTTTCGCAGTCAGTAATACCACTTGTGTTTTTAGTGTAATTGTGATTAGTTACAATTAGTTCAAAATGAAACCACCCCTTTCAATATCTGATGAAATCCAGAAATTTTTTTTCTACTTCTCTTGTTTGTGAGACATACACAAACAATAGGGACCTGACAGATGACCTTGTGTGACAATTTCAAGCAACATTCAAATTCCGAGCTTTCAGAATATTACCCTGCACCTCACCATGATCATTTGTAAGTTATATTATCTCAAAGAAACTTATTATGAACATAAGTGCGAAAGATATATAAATTTAAACACAACAAGTATTTTATGTATGGGAATAATTAGACCTCAGATGTTTAGGCACTAAAAAATCTTATTTTAGGCACCTAAAAAGGCTCTGAAAAAGTCAAGAATAAGGAGAAAAAAGGCACTGTCATAAGGTACATACACAAAATGGAAAAATTGTAATTTTTGTCTAAATTATTTTGTAAACTTAAATGGACAAAACTAGTTCGTATATTTTAATGTAAAACTAGATTTACATATTTACAACTCTTCTACATTTTATTCATAATAATATTTATATATTACCAGTAATTTTTCAAGGATCACAATTTCAAATTTGCAACGACTAGGAGACAAAATCAGTTTAAAAGTGGAGAAGGATATCTGAACAATGTGACTGGCATATTTTAGCAGTCCAACACTAGCAACACTAAAACCTTCTGGGAATTTATAATTATTTCCACTTAAAATTTCAGTTCCCTCAGTGTATTGTCAATCGTCCATGTTCTCAGATCATGGCTGGTATTTATGAAATAGGAAAATGGAGAAAAATCAGTTGGTATACTTTTAAGAATTCTCTTGTAATTTTAAATTTCAAGACGTGAATTGAAGGTTTCGTAATGAATGGTCACGTTGGACCATCGCTGATTTTCCGATATTTTAGCATTCTGGTCTAGATTGATGCTAATCACCCCCCCCCCCGTATTTTGATACGTCATCCTAGGCGTCTTGACATGCCAGATCAAACAGTGCTTGCTTGATTAAAACTGCAGGATCAGAAAAACCAGGCTGCACCCAAACCATGTTGGTGATAACAGCACTAGTTGCTGCTGAATGTTTTTAAACGAAAACAATGCTTAAAGAGGCTGTCCCAGAATAGTGGCATATGTTCACAAAGTGGTTGGATGACTGAAAACCTTGTCTTGAACTAGATGCAGTCGGTGTGGTTGTAGTGGCTTGGTGCATTGTTATAACACCACCATGCTTATTTTGGACAGCTTCCCGGCTCATACAACAGAGTTTGAAATCAGAACAAAGATAATGGGGAACTTCTAGTCATACCAGAAGGTGTGACTGATGATGCAGCTCTTGGCCATGGCAATAAATCAACGTTTGAAGGTTTGTGCAATGTTTCTATTGCATATGGGCACAGGAAACTGAAGCCCAGACACCAACCTGTCAGCCTCAAGAAGGCCACGCTGAGCATATGTCAATTGATTGTGGATCAGGACCTGATCTCAAAAACTTTTATGTTGTATGGAATATCAAACAAGATGGAGAGAAGCAAGGACCACTGTTTATGACACAAAACCAGTAGTGGTAATGAAAATAGCAATGATGGGAAAAATTGAGACAAATGTGTTTTTAAGGACTTGTAAAATTGTATGCATAAATGAATTATTATTATTATTATTAGAAATGGCTTACACACAAGCAAATAAAGCAATTTTTATTGTTTTACTTTATAGACATTGGGAAATACAATATTATTACTTCACAGAAATTGGACAAATATTTCTGGGCTATTTGGTTAGTTTCATTCTTAAGTATGGTTGTAACCATTGTAATCCATACCCACCATTCACTGGTGGAGTGGGCATCTGAAATACCATTGCACACCTAACTTTACTACGATTGAGATGCTCATTAAACACCATGACATGGCTATTCATCATTTGATTTTTGACTGTTCTGAATTGTTTAAATGAAAAATAAATCCAGCATGGAATTGGCACAGAAAAAAGAACAGCAAATTGTATACTGCACAATTATTTGTGGACATGTATTATTCAGAAATGATTCACAGTATTTTTCACTGTCATTTCTCTGTTCAACCTACAAAGCAAAGAACTAAGCAGGGGCGACAGAGAATATTACTATTGCACTTCTATCAGACATGGCATTTATAACAAAGACATGTTTAAGGAAGTGCCCATTTTTGAAGAACATTAGCTACTACTGCAATTTATTTTCACATCACAAGTTAATGACAATTGAGTAATGGTCAAGGTGTTTTATTTTTTATTTTATTAGTTTCAATACAGGGAATTGTCTAATTACAAATTAGGAATTCTAAAACATTTCAACAACTTTGATAGAAACTACCTCTTTGCTTCTCTGCAAGCCTTGAACTATTTGTTTTCTACTGGCAGCAATATTGTTTAGTAAGGTTTGTGACAAAAAGCTTTTCAGTGCTGGGGGCAAGTCAAAAACTGAGAAATGATGAATGTTTTAGACGCCGTTGCCTGCCATTCATTAGCATGTAGACCGTAGAAATATTCCAAAAGTGCATGAATTGAAAATCCAATTTTTTAAAATTATAAATCTAGCACAACGCAGGATTTTTTAGAGTGAAATCATAGTCCTGTTTTAAAGTAACCCCTGAAGAATCAACATAGCAATAAAATCTCAAAAATCTGAATTTTCATCTTCAGACATTAAGCAATTTATCACAAGGGCTTACTAACCCCCCCACACACACTTGTCCTAATTATTTAAAAACTGAAAATTCAGAAGTTTGGAAATATTTGTATTATGCATTTTAAGATCCATCTCTCATTTTGGAAGTCTGTAATTGAAAAAGATTTTTTGTTGAAACGAATGCATTTCTGAAGTGATACTAGAACACTGGTGTAGTGCAGTTAGGCATTCTATTAAAGAGGAATAGACAATATTGGAGGTATGTGGCTTCAGTGCCAGTGTTATGTTCAGTCTAGTTATTACCGAAGGTTCCTTTTTCAGCACCGAATCATTTGCTTCAGACATGAAAGGAATTAACATCTTCCTGAAGCAGAGTGATCGTAAGTAAATTGTTTGCATGAGATTAAAGAGTGAATATTAGTTAATACAGTTGAAATAATGTAATTTGGATATTGATATAGGCTTGTTCACTTGCTTAACATAAAGATTCTTTTTAAATTTAACTTTGCAAAGTGGTAATTAAGGGTGATTTTGATTAGATTCACTACAAGTAGTTTGTGTTAATGTTTGAAAACTTGCATTTGAAGAACTATTAGAAATTTTAATTTGTCTATAGCTCTACAGAAGCCAGGCTCTCTTTTTGAGCAAACCATGACTTCACTGAGTATGCATGGCTGAAATTAGTGCAAGCGAAGTCTGCAATAGAGAATCCAAGCAAGGTGGATGAACACCTCAGGTTTGATTACATCAGCTTTATTCTAAGAGCGAACAAAATTTTTTTTTAAAGTAGCAAATCATTTAATGTCTTCTTTGTTATGTGCATACTTAACTGTTGTAGTCATACTCTTGTCAAATACCTTAAAAATCTTGTACCAAAATCAAGGAGGGAATTTCCCACATGATATAAATAAAAAATTGCAACAACTGTGGAAGCCACCAAGAAAATGTGCCCTGTTCATCCTACAAATTGCTTCACATTGCATGGTTACATCATGTTCAACACATGTCTATGACTACAGTAAAACCCCGCTTTTATGTTCCCGCAATTTATGTTTTCCCGGCATTTACAACATTTCTTGTCGGTCCAACCAGTTTTCGTAAATTCATAATGTTATAAATACCCCCATTTACGTTAGTATAATTTCAGTTTTCCCGCAATATACAACAGTTTGCTTGCCACAACACAAGCCGTTTTTCCGATATCGCAAGGAGCGCGACTTTATCACGTAGCGTCGTTCTGGGTGGTGTCGATCTGAGGGAGACTTAGGCCATTCAGTATCAGTACTGCGTTCATTGTGGCTTGTGATAATGATTTTAAGTAAATTGCAGGGTGGAATTGTGCGAAAACTTCGAGGTGTAGAAGCGGAGTACAATGGAGAAGAAAGATAGAAGTTTTTCTATTGAACAGAAAATGGAGATTTTGAAGAAAGTGCATGCTTTTCCAGGACCACGTGTTGTGTTGGCAAAGCAGTTGGAAATTTCTATTTCAACTCTAAATACAATCGTGAAGTGTCGAAAAATAATCGAACAGAGTGCAAAGGAGTGCAGACAACAATCTAAAAAGAGAAAGTACGTGAAATACTCAAAATATGAGAAACTGGAAGAGATATTAAAAATCTGGTTCGAGACAAGGGCATCCAATATACCAATTAATGGTACAATTTTGAGGGAAAAGGCTAAAAACGTGGTAGATCTGTTAGGAATAGATGATTTTGTTGCATCCAATGGTTGGATTGATCGTTTTAAGAAATGGTACAATGTTGTATAAAGGGCAATTTGTGGAGAATCGAATAGTGTTGATAAAAATATTGTTTCTTCCTGGAAAGACTCCAGTCTTCATGAATTAATTAGTGAATATGATGCAAGAGATATTTTCAATATCGATGAAACCAGGTTATTTTTTAATCTTCTGCCGAATAAAATGTTTGCGATGAAAAATGAACCATGCCATGGGGGCAAACATAGTAAAGTTCGCTTCACGGTAATGTTGGGGACAAACGCAAATGGAACAGAAACCTTGCGTCCGTTTGTTATTGGCAAAGCAAAAAAGCCACGTTGCTTTAAAAACATAAGAACACTGCCAACATCGTACGCCTCAAACAAAAAAGCACGGATGACTTCAGAGTTATTTACTCAGCAAGTTCATGCTCTTGATGCTAAAAGGGGAGCACAAAATAGAAAAATCCTTCTATTTATAGATCAATGCCCAGCACATCCCAAAACATTGAATTTAAAAAACATAAGAATGGAGTTTTCCCCAGCCAAATGCACAAGTGTATTGCAGCCTTTGGATTTGGGCATCATTAATGATTTCAAAGTGCACTATCGTAGAAATTTAGCCCAGTAATATTTAAGGTACATTGAATGTGGTAAGGATGCAGCAGAAATGAAGATTTCGATATTAGATGCCTTGCATTTTATTGCAAAATCATGAAGGGAAGTCAAGCAGTCTACTATTGCCAACTGTTTTAAGAGAGCTGGCTTCCTGGCAGATACAGAAGAGGCTGTGGAAGATGCTTCTGATTTTGAGTGTGAGGGCTGGACAAGTATTAAGTCTCAAACTTCATTAGAAGAGTTTGTATCTGTGGACAATGATGTTCGTACTGCTGATGAACAATCATCATTAGAAGATATTGTTCAAGATTATCTTCAAAATAATGCTGTTGGTGAAGATGATGGAAGTGAAGAGGACAGTGACCATCAACCTCCTCCCATGAATGCACAAGCATTTACAGCCTTAGAAACACTAAAAAAAATTACCTCTCTGCTGCAGATGGTGGTGATACTACTTTTGATGTATGAGTGAGTATGAAGAAGTATGATGTATGAAGTGTATGAACTAGATTCTCAAATTCAATCAGTCCAAGCTAAAAGAAGAAAACAAACCAAAATATCTGATTTCTTTTTGTCTTTATAATCTTATTTGTGTATAATACTGAATATTATAATTCTTATTGGTTTTTAGTATTTAAATACAAATTATTTATAGTTATGAAGAGAAAAATCATTTCCCCTTCTTTACATTTCCCGCAATTTACACCATTTTTCCTATGGTCCCATGAAAAGTGTAAAAGAGGGGTTTTACTGTAGTTTTGTCAGTCACTGTGGGAATGGAATACTGTTACAACTTACCCTTTGGGTAGAGCATCGAAGGGGTCTTTGCTCTTGGGTTCTGATGCCAGAATCATCTCTGTTGCATCCATTTCTTCTGCAGGCTCTCCAGCATTGTTGACCTTTTCTTCTTTTTCTTGTTGTTTTTCCTTCTTCTTCTCCTTCTTGGCACTGCCGCCACTACTTTCTTTGGGAGAACTGCCCTTCAGAGCCGCTGCAGGGCAAAATCAATTTGCTGTGTACAATTAAACATGTTGCTCTTCTACACAGGTTTGCATTATTATAATACACAGTTCAAACATGTTATAAATTATATTCATAATGTCAGATTGAACTGAATTGGGGGCATGATCATAATGTCACATGTAAAAATGATGAATTTATTTCACATTCATTACGCAAATGATTTCCAACTTTTGCACAAAAATTTCTTGCAGGAGCAATGTGACTTCAGAGATTCTTAACGTTATAAGAATGTACAAAAAATATGAAGTAACTAGAATAACCTTGAAGGAGAACCCAGGCCACTTATTTAAGTTTCAAAGCAAATCTCATACAATTGAGATCAGCAATTTTTCCACTAGTTTGAAACCGTGCCATAAAATCATTGAATTGCTTTCATCAGAACAGCTAAAAACACCACCAGCTCTGCTAAGCAATGGAAAAAGATTTTTTTTACTCATAACTAAAACTTACCTTGATTCTCTGCAAATTTCTTTGCATCAAATTCTGCCATCTTCTCACACAACTTGAACTCTCCAATGACAGCTTTAACTTCAGGTTGGTTAATAATAGTTGTAAACCAACGGTTGACGTTTTGGAAAGGTTTCCTAGGGAAGAAAATATCAATTTTAGAACCCACACAATCTCGTACGCAGAACAAGCTATTTAGAAACACACATTGAACACTAACAATGAAAAGTTATTTCATATCTTGGCACAACTTTTCCGTTTATATTTCATTTTATGCTAGAAAATTCCACTATGTTAATCTACAAAACAGTTCTGGGGTAGAAAGATGAGAGGGGAAAACATAATTTAAACTAATTAGTAAAAACTCAAAATTTCAAGAGCATCTATAGCTTATTTGTATGCATAGTAAGTCCTGACAATAAGTGTTATTGCCAGGGTGGAAATAGCAATTTATGTGCCTCCTTTATTAACACAAACCACTAGTTATGTTCATGTCCTGAAAAGGAGAATAATTAATCTTTGTTAACTATAGAAGTTCATAATTAGAATACCCCAAAAGTAAGAAAGTCCCTAACAGCGACTTCCCAAATAAAGGCTTCTGCCACAAGACTCAAGTAGCCGAAGATCGTAAACCTCAAGTTAAAGGCAGTCAATTGCCAAATATTCTCTCTCCTCGTAAGCGAGAAAGACTGAACAAGAATGGGGTCCAAGAGAACCTCATGCAATGAGAACGCATTCTCGAGAGCAAGACGATTCAATGATCTCATAGCCAGAGCCGTCATACGGAGGGCCCTGCCAACGGTCTTTCACAGACCAACACGAGTTCGTTCGCTGACCTTGGACCTTGTTAAATTTGAAATTTAAGACAGTTTGATTTGGGAAAGGGTGTGCTACGTCTTGAAGCCATGAATCACCTGAGAAGCCAGCTGAGAAGAATTTATAACCCTAGCCTTTAAGCAATAACATTGTATATAGGTTAAGCATGCTAGAATAAGTTAAAAGTTTTGTCTTTTTCTTAAAACTGGTATATTAGACAAATCAAATTGTGATCTTATGGCCATAAGGAGGTTTCCAAAAGACGGTAATTTGTTATAAACATTAACTTCTATTCTTAATTTGTCATTGAGAAAAAATTGGTACTTCATGTTACCAAATTTAACACTTTCAAAACAGGTTTTTATTGATTCTAAGGAAATGAGCAATGGAAATGGATTGTTCTAACAAAATCTCAAATTTACATCAAATTTGTGATTCAATGGAACCATCGTTTTGCTTCTGAAAGGCTCAATTAACATTTACCAATATGCATGTTTCCATTGGTTGCTGATTGAGTGCCCTGCTGTAGCTGCAACACCTTTCAGCAGCAAATCCACCAGACATCCAGGTTTCGCAAGTTGGCTATTTTGCAGGCACATTTAATTTCTTCGTGCCACAATGAACTATCTTTCTTCCTTGAACCGATACCTACTCCGTCACGCCTCAGTGACCTGGTAGCTTCCCCCTCCACCTCTGTGGAGCCTTTATAAGTGTGGTGTGTCTCTGCCGCTTCCCCACTCTGGGCTAATTCAGGCCATTCTGATAGCCACCCCAAGTCTTTCTCTTGATATGTGTTAATGTTACTCTGAGGGCCCGGTTCCTTACGAGTCGTAATTTGTATTTTTTAACTGTTTTTGTATATGAGGTGTTCTATGCCCAATTTGGGTCATGTTTATCGTTATGAGGTGGAACTACATCCTAATATAGATCTGTATTACCTTTTGAAATTTGTGTTTATATGTTGCCTTTCTCACTTCTGTGCATGTTTGCTCTGCACATTTGTGTTTACAGCCCCACGTTGTGCGTAATAGTGGCGCGTGGACTGCTCGCAGCCTCAAGTTATGTATTTTGAGTGCTGAAACAGGCCTGTACTTTACTAATGTGTTTTTTGTGAATGTTGCAGTGCCTCGCTCTGGTCGTGAGTAAAACGACCTGTCGCATTTGACCATTAGGAGCTTTCTGTCAATAGACAGGAGACCCTGTACGGTCGGATTGTCGATCGTGGTTCATTTGAAGCTTCGTCTCTCTAGCCCTGTGAGTTCCAAACACGCAGCTCGGGCAACAGCCGGTGGGCGTGGAAGGCCACCGAGCTTTTCATCGAAGCTGTGGCAGGTGTGGAAGGTCGCTCGGCTTTCGCCGCAGAGCAGATTCGCAGTTTCAAATGTTTGGTAAAAGGCAGTAAGGTGTAAAGGATCCATTTCCATGTATTTCTTTGTTCAATGTTCCCTCAAACGCAAAACTTATTTAATGGTTTAGCTACCTCAAGTGATAATGGGGCATCGATAACCGGTTTTACTCTTACTAATTATCAATCCAAATCATCTTCAAATTTAAATCAGAACAATCTAAAGGAAAAATGGCTGAAGAGGAGGGAGATTCACAAATTCTCTCTTTTTCTTGGAAATTCCATATTGGTAGAATACTTCACATCTACACAATATTTTGAAATACTACTTTGGTCGAGAGATTTGGAGCACAAAAATACAACTAAATAGTAAAATAATAACTGAAAACAGTGGGTCTTTTTGATCTAACAGAGGTTGTACAGAAACAACTTAAACCATTGTGTTAATTGAAATGTTCTCCTAATACTGTTTTATTACATTTTGTTAAGTCAGTAATATTAAGGAAAAAGAGCATTTGGGATCTTCCCATGCTTACAAAACAGCAAGAGTTGAGAGCTTCAAATCTGTTAACATGGCAAAAAAGTTGGGATAAACAATGTGTATATTTTGACAAGATCAAATTTTTCAATATTCAATATAGCAATTCCAGTATGCAATATTGAAAGAATAATAGAACATCAAGTATTTGTCCTAGTTTTCTTTATTTACATAGCAACCAATTCAAATAGTCTCATTAGAGTGAAATGGACGTGTTAAGGATGTATTTGCTAAAATTCCATTAATATGGAGGTTTTAAAATCGACAGTGCTGATCCAGTGGCCGAAGTGTCGCTAAGACAGTAATGTCGTAGCAATCTTGGACTGAAGGGTCTTGGATTCAAATCCCACCTCAGGCATGACTGTATTTGCGTTCGTCCTTTCACCCAGTATCACCCCCTTAGAACTTTCAATTGCATCTCCCAAAAAAGTAATAAGAGGTCACATTATATAATAACCGACTCCTCAATTGTTAAAAAAAAACAATCTGGATGTTAAAGCCCTGACAAGCAATAGGGTTAAGACGAATCTTACAAAGGCTGCTCTTGTATACAGCAAACAGAATCCTAAGAGACTATCCCGAGTGCATGGCTTCCCTAAGGAAGATGCTATTACCATGATGCCAAGACCCTTTCTCACCTTTCCCCAATGCTGACATATTCCCCCCACCATTTCAAAAAACAGCAACAGGTATCAATTGTTATTTTTGGTACAATTTTTTCCTTTGGGATTTAGAGAATATTGTTTCTTAGTTCAACCTGAACAGAAATTAACTGAGCAGGGGCGACTAGTAACTTTACTATAGCACATCACCATTTTGATTTTAGATTGCAAAAACCGTTTACTGGAGATGCGCAACAAGGTTTCATTGTAACAAAAAAGTCAATGTAATGCAATAGCACCCAAGTGAATTTGAACTTCATGATCGGAATGAATTTTAAGGAAAACTTCGTTCCTGCTTGTTTGACATGAAACCAGGACAAATATTATAGTTTGATTAACTGGTCTCGTTTTGTTAATTAACTTCTAAATTACCTTTTAGATTTTTCATTACTTTTCAAATCTGCATAGACTTATCAAATTATTCTTATAACTATAACAAGAATCCAAAGAAGTAAAAATTCAGTACAAAACATCTGTAAATAAAAAAGGTGAATGTGCGTACATGTGCCACACATAACCGCTACTAGATGTAAAAACTACTTGGCTAATTTCTCTGAAATCTTCACAGTTTTAGTAAAAGGAGTGTTTAAAGAGTGGTTTGTATTAAATCAGATACATGGGGGCATTGTTGATTTATTCATTTATGACTACTCAAGCTCCCCTGAACTCTTCGCAACCTGCCCCGAGATTGTACAATACTGCCCAGCATTATTACTTTAATCCCAGAAAAGTAAATCAATTTCCGCAAGATAGTGCAATAGCAAACATACCCTAATTTCTGGAAGGCATGTCCTAACTAGGACAAAAGAAACCAATACTTGCCAGAAAGTCTCATCTATTAGTGTTTTTACATGGTGTAGCATAAAACACGATCTCACGTGATCTGTAGTGAGAGATTCATAACACACTGTAACACTAATAGCAAAGCATTACAAGGTCCACTAGTTGTGCAATAAATGTAAAATCAAAATAACATAAGCAAAGGTTTTCAGAACTTATTACCATGACACATCTAAAAAACCAGTTTTATGGACATGCTGTATGCTTAGTCAGTCCTGACAATTAATAGAAATTGGCAGGGTAGAGCAGGCAACTTAATTTGTCTCCTTTATTAACACAAATATAATACAACATTCATGTCCTGAAAAGGAGAAGCCTTTTTCTTAAGCAGCAAAAAACATTCCTCAGTATTGTCCAATATAATTAAGAAAACACTGCATTTAGTCCTCAATTTAATTACCCAATCAAAAGTTTTCATGATAATACATTTATACAATAATCTAGGTTCTAGAACATCAAAGTTTCTCATTATTTGTAAGTGTTATTTAATATCACAAAATAGAAACTTGAAACCAATGAATACCTAAGCCATTTCTTAAACATATTAAAGTTCAACACAGAAGATCAATATCAAAAGTATCTTACTTTTGAAAACTAAGAAAATAATGAAATTTGTCATTCTGCTATTTAATTTAGTGTACTGTGCAATGCAATATCCTTACAAAATGAATTACATTCTTATGATTTAACACTTACACAATTACAATTCTTGTGATTTTAAGATGTATTCTATACAATTAAGACAGGATGCAGAAAATCAAAATCCTCTATAGTTATGAACAAAATCTCACTCCACAAGTGACATGACTACCATCCCTACCATGCTGCATATGGTCTGCAAGGAAAATTGTTAGGATATAACTTAAAACTACAATTGCTCTTTGCAAAGGACATAAGATGGCCCTTTTAATTTCTAGTAATATTATTCATGGAGAAGAGTTCTGGAGTCAGGTTGAGTGATTACTTTGACCTGGAGACCAGTATCTGAACGATAGCAGATGAAAGTAAAAAAAGAACAAAAAAAAAATATCTGCAAGAGACAATTCTCAGAGTAGTAGATATTGGCATTTTTTTCATTTGCATCAACTGAGGTGTCAGAATACAAACATCATTGAATTGTCCCATGCCATGACAGTGATAGTTTGAAACCTAATTGCAAACAGAAATAATAGTAATAAGAGTAAATAAATATCTCTGCCCACCTATGACTGAAAATTTGAACTCCATGACAGTAAACAGAAGTAATAGTAATATTAAAATGTAAGTATCTCTGCCTGAGACTTCTCAGACCAGAGCTATATTAGCAGTTTTCCCCCCATTTGTATCATGTGAAGCATCAGAATACATTGAACTGTCCCATCCTGTGATAGAGAAATGAGGGTTCAACTCAGCAACAAAGTAAAAAAATCTGTGCAAGGGGGACAATTCTCAGAGTAGTAGATATTGGCAGTTTTTTCATTTGCATCAACTGAGGTGTCAGAATACAAACATCATTGAATTGTCCATCCCATGACAGTGAACAGTGACAGCTTTAAACATAACAGTCAACAAAATTAATAGTAATAATCAAGTATATAAATAAATCTCTTGCAAGAGACAATTCTCAGAGTAGTAGATATTGGCATTTTTTTCATTTGCATCAACTGAGGTGTCAGAATACAAACATCATTGAATTGTCCCATCCCATAACAGTGAATAGTGATAGTTTTAAACCTAATGGTACACAGAAGTAATAGTAATAAAAGAGTAAATATCTCTGCCCACCCATGACATGTAAATATAACTCTAATGACAGTAAACAGAATAGTAATAATAAAATGTAAATATCTCTGCTTGGGAGACTATTCTCAGACCAGCGCCACATTGGCAGTTTTTTCCATTTGTATTGTGTGAGGCATCAGAATACATTGAACTGTCCCATCCTGTGATAGTGAATGAGGGTTCAACTCAGCAATGAAAGTAAAAAAAATCTGTGCAAGGGGACAATTCTCAGACAATTGCATATTGGCAGTTTTTTTCATTTGCATCAATTGAGGTGTCAGAATACAAACATCATAGAATTGTCCCATGCCATGACAGTTTCAAATCTAACAGTAAACAGAAGTAATAGTAAAAACCAAGTAAATAAATATTTTTGCCTGAGAGAATTCCCAGTAGAGTATATAGGGATTTTTTTTTTCATTTGCATCAACTGAGGTGTCAATGCAAACCTCATTGAATTGTCCCATCCTATGACAAGCAACAGACAGTTTTAAACCAAACAGTGAACAGAAGTAAAAGTAATAAGTAAATAAATATCTCTGCTCTCTTTACCGAGTTACTCTCAGGATCTCCTCAATTGCCAACAGGATGTAAAAGAATGCAATTCTTTTGTGTACATTTCATCAAGGTAAAGAAAATTTCAGCAGCATTTGCAGTACCTTCTAATTTCACTAATGAATTGCATGCACCACAAACCATGTCTGGGTGTTCAACCAAAAGTTCCTGATTCAATTCACACTTCTTCCATCTGAAACCAATTTTTTTTGTTTGATTTTTAAGAACTTCCTACTACTGTAGGACACCATCTTCCTTTAATGATGCCAGCAACTTTCCAAGTGGGACATTCCTTTTAAAGGGTAAAAATTATGCCCTTTCGGATTAATTGCAGCCTCCGTAAAAGAATTTGCTTTAATTCTCTTCTTCCTTTCCCTCTTCCTGTAGGAGTGGAGAGTGTCAGCTTCCTTCTTGTTGTGGATTCTTTCTCTTCATAAAGCGGTTTCACTGTGAACCATGACACCTCTTACATCGCTGGACAGCACTCTGGATCGAGCTCAGGACCTGGGGCTATGTTTCCTCTGCATCTTATCTTAAGGTTCTTTTACAGAACCTTAATACACAGTGTCAGCATTTGCACATCGACAGCTGACATTTTTTGGATTTGGATAGCTGACACTTACTCCATGTTGGGGCTGTGCACAACAGTGCCTGTGCTTTCTGACACCCCCCCTGCCACTCTGTTGGCCCAGGCCACTTGGCATGCAGTGCGAGTGAGCATGATCTTTTCAGAGAAATTATTGGTTAACCGTGAGAGTCACCACACTTCAGGTATTCAAAGGGAGCTCACTAACTTGTTCAGATATAGAAATACAGTGAATAAACCAGTAAAATATAAAAATGTTTGAAATCTTTTAAATCGAATTTGAAAAATTCATTTGAAACACTTAAAATTTGTAAATAGGTGTATGAATAAAAGAATGGAGTTGTTTGTACAATTGCATTTAATGCGTTCAAAGTTAATATAAAATTGTTTATGAATTTCATCTGTCACATGCATTTAACCACTGTTAACATGCAACCCTGCAGGTTTGTTAAGTGCACTTGTATCTACCTGTATGTTAAGAAATTTAACATCCTTAGCAACGTAATGAACCATTGATTCATTGCAAGTCAAATGATTGTTAAGAAGAAACCTGGCAATGTACACAACAAATCAGATTCAAACAATTCACAAGTAATTCACATTGGTTTACTAGCAGAACCTGACAGACATCGTCCTGCTCTCTCTTCCTTCACTTTCCTTTTCCGTCTCTTTCCTCCTTGCTTTTCCCTCCCTCTCTTTCATCTCTCTCATTTCCCTCTTTCTTTCCCTTCTCACCTTTCCTCTTCTCTTTCCACTTTCTCCCTTCTCCTTATCTTTTTTCTTTTCCATCTACCCTTTGCCACCTATCTTTTCCTTCTCTTTCCTCTTTTTTTGCTTTCTATCTCTTTCCACTACCTTTATCCATCTCTCTTACCCTACTCACTCTTTCCCCGAACCCTTTTCGCCTTTTTTTCCTTTTCACTTTTTAACTTTCATTTTCCTCTCTCTTTTCACGCTTTCCCCTGTCTCGTTTCCCCTACTCTCTTTTTTCTGTCTTCCCCCCTCTCTTTTTCCATGTACATTTCCCCCCTCTTTCCTCTTCTCTTTTCTCTCCCTTGTTTTCTTTCTATTTTTTACTTTTTCCATCCCCCACTCTTTCTTTATCTATTTCCCTCCTCTTCTTTCTCCCTTTCCTTCTCTTTCCCTCCCTTCTCTCTCCAGCTTGCATTGATGGTTCCTCCTGGCCTTCTTGGCCTTGCCCTGCGTCACACAGGAACACCCAGCAATAATGAAGCTGGGTTCCCATGATTGGGAATTGCATTTAACTGAAGCGCTATCTTAAGCTACAGCGCCTTCTAGTGAAGTTACAAAAAATGAATAGCATAACAATCTTCATGAAAAAACATAGATGTGCAAACTTTCATGGAGATCGGTCACATGGCCATCCTCCTATGCTTACTCTGTGATTCTACCTCACCGCTGCTGGCCTCTGGCGGAATATATCAGGAACCCATCTCTTAGCGACAGGCGAAAAATAGCGACCATGTTGCATCTACCAGAATATTATTTAAATTATTTATTTTCCGCATTTGTGTTGTATTCATCTTTATCAAACTTTGCAAGGACACTGCGTCAAATTTGAAATTTAAGAACCGATCAACTTTGTGTTTTGTGCCATCAAGAAGCCAACGATCACCCGAGAAGTCAACTGAGAAGATCTCACACCCCTAGGTTGTAAGCTGATCTTATGTAAATTAGATTAATTATGCTTAAGAAAGGGTAATTTTTTAATGTTTAATATCTCAAAATTGGTAAATTCTAAAATCCTGTGTGTGATCTCATGGCCATGAGAAGGTTCCAAATACCTGAAAATTTGTTAACAAGAGCTAATTTTTTGGATAGTCTGTAAGAAAAAATTAGCATTTTGTGGAAAATATTTTATTGCTTTCAAAACAGGTATTTGTTAATTGTAAGCAAACCATTGATTTTGGACAGTTCTACTAACAAAATCTGGAAATTAGAGTAAATTTATGATTGAATGGGCACCTTGCTTGCTCTTCTAGCTCCATTATTAGAGTTTTTATAGTAAAACAAAAAATAATTGGTATGAATCCTAGTCTCTCTGATAGAGGCCGCCACCTTCGTATAGATGGCTTACAGGTTGCATAACCTGCAGGCGTTGAGATGTAATTGCTTTGATCAAAGCCCTTGCAACAAATGCTCTATATCGATATTTCCCCACTACCCCCCCTATACTACCGAGTGCACACCCCTTCTCTGGATAGTATAAAAGACGTGCGCCTCGCTCGCACACTGCCCTTTTCGCCGTAGTTTTAAACTGGAATTTTGGCTGTTGCATTCGTGCCATTTTTTATTTTTGTTACAAGTGTTTTTCACAGGCCATTTAAGTTTATGAATGGGTCTCCCAGTGCATCTGGTTTTTTGTTGTGCCGCCACTCGATCAAATTTTGATGGCTTTGTGAAGGCGAAAAGGACCGGCTCTGGTCAAGCCGTTATTGTTTTAAATGTATATAGTGTGAGTGCTTAGTTTAGATTTTTACGTGTGAATGTTAATTTTGATATGAAATTGGATCTTGTAAATATAAGGTTAATGATTCTTTATTGTTGTTATGAAGCAAGTGTGTTCAATTTGTTGTTTATGTTGTTTCGCAGCTGGAGAGTATGCTGGTCTCCAAATGTCGCGGAGGTCCAGTTTTACCATTATGTTATTGTTGTTGTTAATGTTCCAGCTTTCGTGCTCCAATTGTAAGCATCTCGGCACTCGGCCGTTTTGTATTTCGGGAGCTTAGTTCGAGAGCTCAGCTGGGCCCGTACAGCAAAGGCTGTGGTCCATTGTTGCTGAGTTCGTGTTTCGCCCCGCGAGCGACTTCCTCGTCGCTCGGGCAAGAGGCAGATTGGAGTCTGGCACCAAGGCGCCGATGTGGAAAGGCCACCGGCATCCGTCTGGGCCACGACCGCCTAGCCTTGTTCAACAATACGCTTGCTTCAAACTTGAAATTGTCGAAAAATTGGTAATACTATGGTATTGATAAAGATCCGATTTCATATATTTTGTAGCTAAGCACTCACACTGTTTGGTATGGTCTCGCTCGTAATTCTGTATGCAATAAATGTTCTTTTTGTAATGAAGGGTGACTAGTTGGCCATCCTTGGCAAATTTGTATTGAATGTTGGGTTTCGTCGCCCTAAAGTGGGCATTTTTTAGGTAAATCAGGTACATTGTAATTCTGCATTGGTCTAGACGCGCTAATTGAAGCGTCTTTTCTCTTTCCCTACAGGTTTTTTGTATAGAGGCAATTTGCCTGTCAATTTTGTATGTTTTGTAGTTCTGCATTGTCCTTTTGCAATTTGTTAAATTGTCTTATCCTATAAGGACCATTGTTTGTAAGTTTTGCTATAATAAATTGTGTTCATGGTTATTTTGGATTGTTACATCTCCATTTCCGAGATCCTTTAAAGTTAAAGATCCCGTTAATTTCGAATCTGGTGCGTCCTTTCGAATATTTTCGAATGCGACGACAATCTTCCCGAATCCAATAGCTAGGAGTTCTCTGTGTTAGCTCCGATAAATTTCTCCTTGGGCTAATGCATGGTCACCTCGCTTATTTGCGAGAATCTTTAGTTCGTGCTGCCCTCAGCAGCTGGCGACCGTTTAGTTTTTTTGCCTATGTATTTCGCCAACTTCCAAATATAACACACTGCGTCAAATCCTGAAGAAGAGCCTATAAAATATTTTATTTATTCATGCCCTCATTTTTGTGGAATCCATGTCAATTACAAGTCGTTGAATTCTAATTTCTTTTATTAGTATAGATATTACTAATAGTACAATTAGAAAAGGTATATTAGGTAAATTAACCTAATTTTTCTCACATTCCACCAAAATGAAATTACTATGTAATCATATTTACTGACTACTTGATCAGTTGCTACTGGAAATCAACATGCCAATTTCCTAACTGAACATTGTTTCTTTAGGGTATTCTTCCTTAGGTTCAGGAGAAT